>PVKE010026771.1:0-22061 GCA_004027555.1 Craseonycteris thonglongyai
TGCTACTGTTCACCAAGGAACCAGGGAAAAGCAGAGGACAAGCTGGAAGGTCGCTAACCAGACAACCTCCTCCAGGCCTGCCCACTCCATTCAACCCCGGTCCAGCCAGCCCTTGAATGGCTTCTCCAGATTGCACGTTGATGGCCCAGTTCCTCTGGCTGTAGACCGTGCTGATGGCTCCAGTTCTTCAAGCTCAAGTGCTTCTCATGGCTCACGAGGCCCTGCCTCCACCCGCCCATCTCTCCAGTCTCATCGGCCTCCACTGTGTCTGCTTGTTCATCTTCTTCACTCTGACAGGACTGTCTTTGCTTCTTGAGTGCCCTCCTTTTTGTCCTTCCAAAGTTAGCTCAAGCGTCGCCAGCGCCTTCTGCTTTGGATACCCCCTGTCTGTCCTGCCGCCTTGCCCTTGGCACCCACAGCCCCACGAATACCCACCACATGGCTCCCACCACATCATGTTGCAATGATCTGCTTGCCCTGTGCCTCCCTCTGCTAAATGGTGAGATTCTTGGTGTCGCAGGACTGTGGTAGGTCCTCAACGAGTATTTATGGAACTGCTGGAATATACTATCAATCCTCCCTTCAGCAGGATGGGGGCCATCTTCTGCTAGGCATCTGGCTCTGGGAGGTAGAGTGACTTTTGCCCGCAAGCACAGAACTTCCTCAATCAACTGCCTTTCTCCCCAGGATCCCCACCATCCCATTGGCCTGAGTGATCTCCTAGGGTCCCTTCCAGTCCTAAAGTAAATGGTTCTTCAGGGGAGGAGCTCTGGGGGCAGAAGAGAGCTGGTCCCATTGATCTAAAAT
This sequence comes from Craseonycteris thonglongyai, assembly GCA_004027555.1. Classification (NCBI taxonomy): domain Eukaryota; kingdom Metazoa; phylum Chordata; class Mammalia; order Chiroptera; family Craseonycteridae; genus Craseonycteris; species Craseonycteris thonglongyai. The sequence goes on from PVKE010026771.1 coordinate 808, forward strand.
AGTGCAGGATCTGAGCTTCTCTCTATAGAAAGTCAGATTGCATGGTCCGGGGACAGCTCCAGTTTGGTTCTGAGTGAATCAGACAAGCCACATGTGGTTAGCAACCACCCTATTTTCTCCCTCCCTGGAAGGACATTTTCCTTTTTATTTATTTATTTAATTTTTTTGACAGAGAGAGAGAGATAGATACAGAGACAGAGAGAGAACTGAACTGGGGGAACTCCCCAGTTCAGCACATGGGTTTGCACGGGCCAGGGCTGGGACTTGACCATCAGTCTCCGGCGCTGCAAAGTGAGCGCTTAACCCACTGAGCCATCCTGGCCTCCCCGACATTTTCATTTTTGCAGAGATTCCTAATGTTCTTTTCTTCCCAGCTTCAGTCCTGTCAGGGTGGAAAGGTCCCAGCGTTTTGGGAACAAGGGAAATCAATGGACTTGGGCCATTTGGAGTATTTCCCATAACTGATAAGGACAGCTCCCATTTTTGAGCACTCACGTTTTTCACTATTATTTTACATATAATACATGTAATACACCATTTAATGTTATCAACATCCTATGAGGTAGATACCAGAATCATCCCCAGTTTATAGATAAGGAGACTAAGGTATAGAAAGGTTAAGTATCTTGCCTAAGGCCCTGAAGCTACTCAATGACAGAGACGGGGTTCAAATGCAGGCAGTCTGGTCCCACATCCCCTCGACCCCCATCCTGCAGTCTTATCCAGGCTGTGGAGGAAGGGGCGGGACAGGCGCCAGTGTGGAAAGGGACGTCCAAGCTGGTGGAACTCTCCCTTCAATGCTACCATGGTTGCTGGCCTCCAAAGACCAAACCTGGCCCGTTTCTATCCACCCAGCGCTCTCTAATGCATCACAAATACTGGTTATTACAAATAATATGCCTGCTATTAATCTATCACGTTACAGCTCTCAGAGCCCGTCGTAAGCCTATTTCACGAGAGACTGACAATAGTTCTGAGAGCCGAGTACTAACTCCATTTTACAGGATGTAAGAGCAAGGCCCGCAAGGGTAAGTGACCACACAAGTAGACAGAGAGCTGGCACCTGCTCCTGAGTCACCTACCTGTGGACTCAGAAGCTCTTCCCTGTGGCTGAGGGACTCAATTTTCAGAGTCTCCACTGAAGACGTTGCAGGGGTGGCGTGTTCTTGTTCACCACTCCCCACCCCCAGGCAATACCCAGATACGTTGCTTCCCCAGTTCACAGCCTGGGCTTGGAGGACCAGGTCTGAGGATGGGGAGACCTGCCGCCATGTCTAGGGCAACGTCCCACCTCTATCCAACCCCCACCGTGCCACTCCCTTTCCTCCAACCATCCCCTTTTCTTTCTGCCTAGAAATGTTGGAGGTTGGATGGTTTCTGCCTCTGAGGTCACTAGCTGACCTCAGCTGGTGGCCACACTTCCCCCTCATGCTTCCCACAGGGCGGACCTCAGTGCCTCTGTGGTCATCACGCTCCGCGTTTCTTCAGAATCCATGAGTCTGAGGACTTTTGGGGACATCAGGGCCTGAAGTGCTGGCCACACCAGGGCCAGACTTGACTGCTCTTTCCAGGGTCACTCAAGGACCCCTGAGAACCAGTGTTGGTGAGAATTGTAAAGACTGTGTTTCTGGTCTTCTTTTCATTCAGGAGATATGAAGTCCTACTATTGTATAATACAAGCACCTGAGGAAGGCCCACTCCAGAGAGTAATCACCATATCTGTCCATCAGAATTCCCAAGACCCCCGGAAAATCACTCCTCTGGGCATATCCGATGACCCTCATTTATTCACTTGGAGGAGAGACCTGGGCTATTGCAGGGAATTCAATGGAGTTGGGCCATTTGGAATGACATTATTATGACCAATAAGGACAACTCGCATTTTTTGAGAGCTCACTTTGTTGGATAAGATTTATTTCTTGCAATATATCATTTCAAGTATAATACATGTATAAGTCATTCAATATTCACAGCATCTGATGAGGTAGGTACCGTTATCATTTCTATTTTATAGACAAGGAAACCGAGATGTAGAAAGTGTAGGTATCTTGCCCAAGGTCATGAAACTAGTGTGAATAAGAGAAGCCAGGTGCTAAAATCAATCCCTGGTTCATCTCTGGGGACCCCAAGCATGTTCATCCATTTATCTGCTAAGTACCTGCTAAACTCAGGCCATTCAAAGAAAATAAGGCCTAAGCTCTGGTTTCCATGAATTTACTGCCCTGTAGTGAAGGCACAGGTGTAAGTGACAGTACAATGAAGCTCGTGCTGGGAGAGAGGTGAGTAGGGAGTGTGTGGGACAGGCTGGGTAATTCACCAAGACAGACGGCATCCTAGGCAGGTGGAGGTGTATGAGCTGGAGTTCAGAGTCATAAAAGAGGACGTCTTTCTTGGGACACTGCACTGTGACCCGTAGCCCTGCTGGACCCCTCTGGGCAGAGAGGGTAGCACATGGCCCCAAACAGCTGGTCACCCCTGAGCTTCCCAGCGACTGGCTGGCCCTTTCTGTAGAGATTCATGGGTGGGTCATGGGAAGAATGGGTGATTTACCAGGGATGCTTCACAACAGTGTGAGTTCTGCTATCTGCGCCCTCTTAAAATGCATGCTGTGGTTTTCTGATACTTTCCATATGTCACAAAATTTATGAGTCCGATCCCACAGAGCAGCCAGTGAGGCAATTGGTGATATATGTGGACCTGTCTGAACCCTCTGAGAAATTATTCAATTGTGTCTCTTAAAGTGATTTCATTCTAAATCTTAGGCTAGCATGAATAGAAAATGCAAATCTATCTTCTTTGTTGAAGGATCTTGAATTCTTGATGATTTCAAAACAATCATACTTTAACAAATATATTTTGTTGGAAAGTGTTGCTGCTTTGACAAATTAGAGAGCCAATCAATTCACACACTTCTTGTCATTTCTTGCTTCCAACCTGCAAGCATTTAAAATAATATTCCTAGAAGGTTTAACATTCCTGGTTACATTGTTTGATTATTGCAACCTTCTAGATAACGGTTTTTCAAAATTGTATCTTGCAGCTAAAAATTAAATAGTGACTTCTGGGTATGCATGACACTCTTTAATAAAATGAGGCCCAGTATAATATTCTCAGAGGCTGAGCAGTAATATAGAAGAGATTTACTGTAGTCCAAGTGAGTGAGATCATGATCCTACAGGATTCATATTATTTTCTCAAGCTAAACTCCAGAGAACGCCGGGAATGGAGCCATAGACTTCGTTAACATCTGCCAGGATCCTAGATGGGCTTTCTTTTCCCATATGTATATCTGAAGAATTTTTGGAGTCTTTTGGCTGTGTGCTGGGAAAATGTCTCCTAAGAAAAGGCTGTGGACAAAGTTATTTATTTGTGTCCACTGTAAAAATGTAGCTCTGATTTTTAGGGCAGTGAGACTATTCTTTTTGATACGATAATGGTGGATACATGTCATTATTCATTGGTTAAAAACTATAGAATATACAACCTCAAGGGTCAAGGGAAACTCTGGTCTTTGGGTGATAATGATGTGTCCGTTTAGGTTCAGTTGTAACAAATGTAACATTCTGGTGGGTGGTGTTGATAATGGGGGAGGTTGTGCATGTGTGAGGACAGGGTGTATATGGGAACTGTCCGTACTTTCTGCTTCATTTTGCTGTGAACCTGAAACTGGGCTGAGATACAGACGAGGGCTGTCCGGAAAAAATCCAGCCATTGTCAATACAGTGAGAATGGTTACGTGGCTGCATCCTTTCCGGACAGCCCTGGGCAGCTCAGTGAGCCATGCCAGCCTCCGTTCACGTTGCTCCTTCCTGTTCCACTGCACTTCCAGCCGGCTCCTAACCCTTGACTTTGTTTCTGGCTTGTCCCTCAGGATCTGGTGTTCAATCAGTGATTGTGGGGAATCTGATATGTGCCAGGCTTCCACTTGGGTTCAAGGCTGACACCCAGCCTTAAAAGACAGTCTACCTGGAATCGGCTGCAGGTAATCTGGGGTATAATATTAGGACTGATGGGCTGTTCCATCTGCAATATTTATTTAATAAGAAAATCATTCACAAATGTGCTAGAAAGCAGGGAGCTGGCTGGATTCCCAGAGAAAAGATGTCCTGGGTGGTAGGTGCATCCCGTTATGCATCAGAACAAGGGGGACAGATGTGCCTGAGGATGAACCCCAGGACGTATTGGCTGCATCTTAGTTACTGGGCTTGCCTGCTTCCCACAGTCAGGCTAGGCTAAGGGTGGTGGCAGCAACTAGGAAATCTCAGCAGCTTAACACAGTGAAACCTGTTCTCGCTCACAGCAAGTCCAATGCGAATGGCCCTGGCTGGATGACTCTAAGTCATGAGTACAGGGTTGCAGCTCTCCGATTGTCAGAGTCTTTGCTTCAGGAATGGAGACGGCAAAGCGAGGGACCATGGGAGATCTTGCTGGGCACTTCAGGGGCCCTAAAATGACCTTTACACCTGAGGGTTCCGAGTGAACGCAGACAGTCTCTGCCACACATACTAGAGGGTCCACTTCTACTGGAGACAATTTTAAAACGAAAACGTCATTTTCCATCTTTTCTAGAATTTTCCTACTTCTACCAGGCTATTTTCCTTCTATGTCCATAGTCGTTAAACCAGAGACCCTTTGACACGGGTATTCTAAATTGCCCGTCTCCTGCCCATACTCACAGGAAAGGCCTGTGTGTTAGGATAGGGAGCGAGAGGGTGCAGACAGCCTCCTTGCTTGTCAAAAAATGGATCTAGGGATGCGGTGATAGCTCAGCAAGGTTGAGCGTTTGTATTGCAGCAACACGGTCTGGGGACCAAGTTCTAGCCCTGGCCCGTGTACCCATGTGCTGAGCTGCGGTGCAGCTGGTGGCCCCAGGATGGCATGGTGGTGGGGGTTCTCGCCTCCTACGTGGGAGGCCCCCAGTTTGGTTCTGCCTTAAGAGGCCCACCGTCCACCTGTGTGGAATGAAACTATGTCACAACTAATGATGTATAACTGTGGAGGCTGCTCTTGGTCCTCCTCCCCTACTCCTCACACATACACATCTTCCCTCAAAAAAAAAAAAAAAAAAATCCCAAAAAAACAATAAAATAAATCTTAAAAAAAAAGAAAATAAAAAGAAATGGACCTAACAATACAAGAAATGCAGCAACATGTGCAGCAAGATTCTGCTAAGGTCATTATGAGAAAGACAAATCCACCCTGTTTTTCTGGGGACCCATGAATAAGCCCAGAGTATGTGGCATATCCTGAATTGCAGGTCAATTTGAAGTTTTCAAGACATCATTCTCTGGTTAGACCAAAAGCACTCGATAGTTTTCTGATCAAATATTTGTCACTGAAAATCTGGTGTACTGAATTGTCCTAGACAAGGTATCACAATAAACTCTATTAAGATGAGAGAAAATGAAAAAATTTCCCTTTGTTATTTTAGGTAATCACATCTTCATTCAAAAGAATTTTCTCATTAGAGGATCTCAAGATAGAGATCGCAGAGGAGAAAGTGTGATCGTGTGTGTTTTCACCACATACGTTCTGACATCTGCCCAAATCCCAACCCTGTTCCTGTTGGCAGCTGGAGGGAGGTTATGAGGACGGTACCTATAGGACGTTCATAGGGTCCTCCCTCACCCCACCCCATGTCTCAAGAACCAGGAAGTGAGATTTCCCTTTGAGAGCCAAACAATAACATCAACGTTAGAGAGAAGCAAAGTCACTTAAAGAGCCCCTGACTAGCAAGGCAACACCCCACGAGCAACACGGGGAAGGTGTAACACACACAAAGGAAGAACGTGTCCCCTCGCAGAGCAGCTGTCAGCCTCGGATGCCCGAAACAGCGGAGAACCAGGGCCCAGGATGACAGCATCAGCAATGGGCCTTGAAGGCCAGTGCGAAGGAACCGGGTCTGCGTCCCAACGTGACCATGTAGGTGCGTTTGTCTTCAGTGCCCTTCACTTTCTCCTTTTGACTTATTTCAGTTGTTTCTTAGGACCCCTTTTCCTCGACTTTCTCTAGTTAGCCAACACTGTATTATCTTCTTTCTTCTCCAAACCAAGCTTTTCAGAGGCATTCGAAAGCCATGGAAAGGAAGTTTATCTTATGGAGGTCGTGGTTCTAGAACATGATTAATTATTGATTCTTACCTTAATAATGAATGTTTACCACGTATGTTCAAATAGATGATGAGGGTTTTGCCCCCCCCCCCCAATTATCCCTTGGTAAAGAGGAAGAAGAATTATATTTTTAAGATTTCATAAAGGCTCTCATAAGGCTGCTTTCTCAATTTCTTTATTGTGAATAGCAAAGTGCTGATTGGGGAAGATACATCCCGGTTAAAAGGGGTCTAACTCAACAAACAGCATCACTGGATTCCATAGGCAGAAGCGTCTGCAATGTGAAGACGAATGCAGAGAGTTAAGTCCACTTGAGTTCTAGTCTTCTAGCCCCAGTTAGTTTGCCAGATGGAGGCGTCACTGGGCTAAATTCAGGGTGTCAGTAGGCTGGCCATACTTACCGTTTGAAATGGGACAGTTCCTCTAGTTTCTACCCTTTCAAAACTGTATCTGGGGGAAGCCGGTATGGCTCAGTGGGCTAGGCGCTCACTTTGCAGCCCCGGAGACCGAGGATCGAATCCAGGCCCCGGCCCGTGTGGACCCATATGCTGACCTGGGGAGTGCCCCCAGTTCAGTTCTCACCGGAGTGAGACCCCGGCCCAGTTCCTGCCCTGTGCAGCCCCAGCCCACCTGTGGAATGAAACTATGTGGAAAAACCAATGATGTGCAACTATGGAGACTGTTCTGGGCCCTCCCCCTTCTCTCTGTCTCTGACTGTATCTCTCTCTCTCTCTCTGTCAAAAACAATAAATAAATCTTTAAAAAAAAACAAAAACAAAACAAAACAAAACAAAAAAACTGTATCTGCTCAGCCTTGGCATCAGTTTATATTAGTTTGATTTCACTGAGCACTTAGGTCATCTAAGTCTTCTTGTTCTCATTCCATAACCCTCTCTGTACTCCCACCACCCTCACCAGACAACCTTCTGAGCATGACTTAGAGTCTGCCTTCAGGAAAAGAATGTTCTGGTCATGTGGACTTTTGAGCATTTTGGTCACCAAGACAGTTACTTCCCAATTAGTCGCCTGACTTAGTGCTTCTATCCTCCGTCTCGTTATCTGGCTGTTTCTACCACCAAAGATGGATCTGCTCTTGGTGGGCTGTTGAAGTTCTGAGTCTGCAGGGCTGTAGTCCTGACTAGCCCTTGGACAACCCACACAGGGACTGAGAGCCACAGGCAAGGTTTCCTGCTCATCCTGCTCCTCAGAGAAGCTTGTGGAGGGGACGCCGAAACAGCTCAGCAGCTGAGCGCTGGCCTTGCAATCTCCAGGCCCGGAGTTCAATTCCCGGCCTCGGCCCATGCAAACCTACACGCTGAACTGTGGTGCAACCGGTTACCACCAGGATGACAGGGAAGGTTCTCACTACCATGCGGGAGGCCCCCGTTCAGTTCTTGACCCACACGGCCCCACCTCCACCCGAGTGGAATGAAACCATGTCACAACTAACGATGTGCAACTGTGGAGACTGCTCTGCACCCCTCCTTCTCTCAAACAATAAAGTAAAATACAAATTTTTTACTTATTGAGTGGGTGAAAGAGAGCTCATTTTCTCTATTGTCACGTGATGAGTATTTTCCATTACGAACAGCAAGGTTTTGGTCCTCCTCTCTGCACGGCTCTAGGTTGCTTCTCTTTTGTGCACCAAGAATAAATTCTGCAAGTAACACCCACAATTTCTATGTTGCTGGCAGTTTTGGAGGCAACAAACTTAGTTCTTATTAGCAATTCCCAACCAAGAAATCACAGTACACTCAACCTAAAGGGTGGAGAAGAACTGAGATGGGGAAGCTGGGATGGCTCAGCAGGTTAAGAGCTTGCTTTGCAGCCTGTGCAGGCCCCCAGTTCAGTTCTCACTGAACCCCCCCCCTCACCACCCGCCACCCCCCTTCCCTGGCTTGGCCTCTGGCTCACAGGGGCATGCCTCCCATGTGAGAGGCCCCCAGCCCAGTTCCTGTTCAGGGCGGCCCCCACCCACCTGTGTGGAACAAAACCATGTGGAAAACTGATGTACAACTATGGAGATGGCTCTGGGCCCTCCCCCTTCTCTCTGTCTGTCTCTCTGTCAAAAACAATAAAATAAATCTTTAAAAATTAAAGAAAAAAAATAAAAGTACTGAGATGATGTAAGCTGTGTCCTCAAGATCTGAAAACAAAGACTGGGGCCCATAGTTGGGTAACCAGCGATCCCTCTTTTTTGTGTGGAGCTCCCTCCCCAAGCTCCTCAGGGTGTCTGCCTCTGGGTATGAGACACGTGTTACTGCTGAAATAAAGATGGTCATTTTTTTCTTTCACAACTCTATTTTAGACACATTAAGTCAGCTTTCTCTAGTCAAGGGAGGCTAATTTAAATAACAACGGGAAACATCAGGAGCCAATGCCTACCTAAGAACTTGGGAAATGAGAAATCTTGCCTGGTGGTTTTTAAGAGAGGAAAGCAGAGGTTTGACCCTTGGTAAGTGAACGGTGCTGAGGGGACCGCATCTAGTCCAGGGCACGTGCTCACGTGGCACTGTTTTCTCTTTCATGACTCTTTGCCATGGTTGTGAGTTATTAATTCTAGAATTGTTGGGCTCATTTCTACATTCCTGCAACATCTCAAGTTCCAAGAAGGCAGGGACTGTCTGGCTTTAAAAACTCAGCTCCTACTAGAGTTCTCTCACGTAGATCCTCTGTAAATATTAGATGAATAAATAATATACCGTCCAATGGACTATAGCCTTCACCTTTGAGTCACTAATACCTCACAGAGTGGCTGGCATTGCAGGAATTCAATCATTAGCTGAGGAAGGAAGGAAGGGAGGGAGGGAGGGAGGGGTCACTTCCATTCCATGAACTTAGTGCAGTTGGACTTGAGGTTTCCTGATTGATATCATCAAAGGGAAAAATCCCATTCTGTTAGCAAAATATGTGAAAAATAAACAGAATGCCATCTAATTTAATTTGAACTGCAAAGAAAGTGACTAATGAGGCATTTCTGTGTTTTGGTAGGAGTAGGATACTGTATGTGCTACCTGGAAATGGCTTTAGCTACTTTGGTGAATGTTACAGTCTTGTGAGAATAATCTCCTCTTAATAAGGACAATTACTTAGATTTATTACTCCTCTGTGGTCTTGTTAAAGATCTAAGAGGAATCCTATTTAAATGAAAAGAACAATAGGAGCTTTTTAACAGGGAGCAAGGTTTAATTAAAACTCTGAGCATCAGATTGGTGCCTCCGTGGCTGGGTAGAAAAACTGGGTTAAAAAGAAAAGGAAGTGAATGAACAATGGCACTTACTTCACCTACTTTTGGAGGAAAAAGTCCATTTTGCATGAAAAGCCTCAAAAGGGTATTTGTATTCAGGTTACACAAAACCTTCTTTTTTTGAGGGTGACCTTTTGGAATCAAGACCTCCTATTTTGTTTAATGCAATATCCTTTAGAGTTGAGATGATGAGCTCAATTACCTGTCAGGGTGCCCAGTCTGAGAGCAGAGCGGGTGATGACCGATGGGAATCACAGTAATAATATGCAGTGGTGTTTACAAAGCACTTCGTAATGTTCCCAGGGAGGAACCTGGGCCAGAGTGCTGGCAAAGAAATGCATTGTCCCAGACAGTCCCACCCCACAAGTATAAGTTCAGGCTTCTTCCTGCTTGAATAATAATAGCAAGAGCTGTTTCGTCCCGGAGAAATGTCATTAAAAAGAATTAATATTTGGGGATGCCAGAATGGCTCAGCAGGTTAAGTGCTCGCTTTGCAGCCCCAGGGTCTGAAGATTGAATCCTGGCCCCTGCCCATAGAGACCCATATGCAGAACTGGGGTGTGGCCCTCAGTTCAGTTCTCGCCAGTGCAAGCTTCCCATATGGGGAGCCCCTGGTTTGGCCCCAGCTCACAGGGACATGCCTCCCATGCAGGAGGTCCCAGGCCCAGTTCCTGCCCTGTGTGCCCCCCCCCCCCACCTACCTGTGTGGAATAAAACTATGTCAAAAACTGATGATATACAACTATAGAGACTACTTTGGGCCCTCCCCCTTCTCCCTGTCTGTTTCTGTCCTCTTTCTCTCTCTCTCTCTGTCAAAAACAATAAAATAAAATAAAAAATAAAAAAAGAATTAATATTCTATTAACTCCCCAAACAAAAAAGAGAATGAAACAAGACAAGTGGTATGATAACCCATCAGATGAGTGGCTTAATACCCTATGGGTGTACATTGCAGCAGACAAGAAAGCTTCTTAGCTGTGTGACATGGCTGATATTTCCATGTTGGGTGACCCATATAACTGTAGCTGTCTGATGTTTGTATCATTATTCTGCTTTAAATAAATAACCAACAGTAGTCATTTAGATGCACTTTGGATGACAATGACACATGAAAACTTGTGTCATCTAACCTAAGCCAGAATTATTTTCACATTAAATTATATTACCGAAAACAATGAAGGAGTAAGCATAGGGTGCAGTGGGGGAGGGGTTCTTTCATGGCTTATGTTCTGACTTTATGTCACCCTCGTGGTCAACAAATGTCATACCTAGAAGAGATGAGCACTAAATGAATCTCTTCTTGTGATGATTACAACAAGACTGTAAAATGGAAAACAGTATGTATAACTCATCCTTATTAAGACTCTGGTATTTGTTTCCAGCTAGAGATCCTAACAAGAGAGTAAACAATACTTGGTCCCTTGTGATTGCTAATTAAAGTGCAATAAATTATGGAATCAATTTAAATTCTGGATCAGTGCTACAGTGGGTTCCATAAACCTCCTAAATTTGATTTTCCTCCTGAGGTTTCTTTTCCAGAACCTTGAGGTCTGTGTGCGCATGGCCTTTCTCTTTCGTTTGATTTTTAATTCCTCTGACAGCCCCTTTCCGGGAAAGATGGCCAATAGCAGGACAAATGCCAGCATCCTGGCATGTGTTTCCCTGCCTCTGAGTTATCGCCTCGCTTTTGGCTTGTTTGGACTAGGATACGACTTAGGGTTGCTGCTCCGTGTCATTCCCTGGCAATGGCCTTGTCAACATACCTGGCACAACCACACAGCCCGGGTTCCCTAGAGTCTTGTCTGGGCCCAGTAAGGACAATGGGATCTAGATAGTAAATATCCTTTATGTACCTAATGCGTGAAGGCAAAGTGATTGTCAGAAAAGCCCAGCAGGGGAGGAGGCTAAGGCCTCTTAAAAGGGGAAGATATAGATATATAAATGGAGATAGAGATGCCATAGATACAGATGTAGCTGCAGATATAGTTATAAATACACGTACAGTTATATAGATGTTATAACCCAAGCCAGGAGTCTTTTCATATTAAATTATATTATTGAAAGTAATGACGGAGTGAAGATATATAGATATAGTTTTATATATGTATATGTATGAGGGCTAACCAGAAAAAAATCCAGCCATAATCAACATAATGAGAATGGTTACATGGTTGAATACTTTCCTGACAGCCCTCATATATAACTATACCTATATTCTTCTCTCTATCATGATATAAATATAGTGGTATATAATATACAATGATAATATAATATATAATAATTTAATATATTATATATATATAATATAATATAATTAATAACCAATTATTAGCAATAATTACTAGTATATTAATATATAATATATGTAACTATATCTACCTATACTTGTTTTTATATCTATATATATAGTTTTGTTTGAGGATAATTTAAATTGAGTAAACTATAAGAAAGGAAAATATTATAAGAAAGATTTCCTCTGGGTAGGACACTGGGATGGCTCAGCAGGTTGAGTACTTGCTTTGCAACCGAGAGGTCTGGGGATTAAGTCCTGGGCCCAGCCTGTGCCAACCTATATACCAAACTGCGGCAAAACTGTTAACCACTGGGATGGTAGTGAAGGTTGTCACCTGCCATGCGGGAGGCCTCTGGTTCGGTTCCCACCCTGCACAGCCTCACAGCCCGTGTGGAATGAAACCATGTCACAACTAATGATGCACAACTATGGAGACTGCTCTGGGCCTTCTCCCCTTCCCTCTCTCCTTCGCTCTACCTCTATCTTTCTCTCAAAAACAATAAAATAAATCTTAAAAACAAACAAAAAACGATTTCCTCTGGGAAAAGCAAGTAGCTTAGACCAGTTGCGGTAGTGACTCTTTCAAATGGTGAGAGAACACAGGAACAACTTACTATAACTTATAATACTAATGCCACACATGGGGCAGGGGTGCCCAAATGGAGACCCTTGGGAGTCTCTTCTGCCTGCACCTGATTTGTGATGGGCAGGTAGAGTGTGAAGAGAAGTGTGTGTGTTGTGTTCCAGCCAAAACACAGTTCAATGGGGATTGCCCCTTGAGCCCAATCTAAGACACAGTTCCAAGGAATAGGACAATATCTATCAGAGCAGATACAAAACCCACGCCTGCTCTTTCCCTGTGTAGAATATGTCTAGGTCTTTTCTGCTTCCTTCAGAAAAACATCAGCAGTTTCATCTCTTGCTACAAAGAAACAAGCTTGAATAGTAAGAGTTACGCCTTCCTCCCAGCTGTAACTCAGGAGAATTAACTTCTATCCTATTTGAATGTGTCAAGTGCTGCCCACCTAGTCAGTAGGTTATAAACTTTGTTGGTTATTTGCTTGCTAAACGACATTTTCACCTTATAGATGGGCCATATGGTCTCTTAAAAGGCATCATAATGTAGGGGCATAAGTATGGATTTTGGAGTGGGATAGAGTTGGGTTCAATCTGCTGTTTTGTCTCTTATAAACTTCATATTCTTCAGCAAGTTATTTCACCTTATATATAAAATAGGGTTAATAATGCTTACCTAATAGGGGCTACTATAAAGTTTATACAAGCTCTTGTATATAAATTGCCTGAAACATTTTGTAGACACTCAATGCTAGTTAAAACAATTTAAAATGTGTTTGTCTTTTTTTTTAACTTTATATATTAAAGTTATCATTTTACATATTTATCATTTTATATATTAAAAAACCTCTCAGTATAACCTGCTCCTACACCTATTGCCCAGGTTATTTTCTTAAATGAATAGCATGACAAAATAGCTTAAACAACAAACTATGACTGTTTTTTCTGGAAGAATGAACTCACACATATACACACAGCACACGTGCACACCCCCACAGAGGCAGATGGATGACTTTCCCAAGGACTTCTGGCTTTGAATTGTCATCATAATTAAGAAGGATTCCTGTTTAATGTGAGAAAACACTGGAGCAGTTCATGTGTGGTGCATCACAGGAGATGTATTCCTCTCTGATCTTTAAAAAGTATATTCGGAAGAGCCAGGAAGAAGTAGGTTGTAGACTCAATTGCCTGCCAATCAGGATGATCAAATTCTATGTGCTTGTGTTAGCAGAAAATGAAAACACCAGAACCCAGCAATCATTTGCTCTGGTCCAGCTCTGTGGTAGCTGCTAATGCACACTTACCAGGGTGACTAGCTTTATTCTGCCCTGGAATATCTGCTAGGAAAACTGTTGGCAGAGCCGCAAACAAGAACTGAAAATGATTGCCTCTCCACAGAGAATACCCAGGCTACTGGAGGGGTTGCTTCTCTCTGTCTTTCTAATTGCCCTTGGAATTGTGATCTGACACCCGTACAAGGAGCTCTTTCTGTTTGTGTTCACTCTTGGTCGGGTAGTAAATCAGACACCGTCTTCCCGTAACCCTCTTCTGCTGGGATACATCTGTGCACTTGCTATTGCTCAAAGATGATCGGGGTGCTGGCAAGCCAGCGCCAAGTCCAGAATTAGGAAGAGCCAGACAGTGTGTCTAAGAGAGTAGAAACCCCAGATAGGAGGAGGTCCTCAGAAACATCCTGTTGGAAAATCAATGTTTCTGAGGGCGAGAAGAGGCTGAGGAGTGCTTTCATCACAAAAGGCTCCTAATCGTAAAGAAGAAACTGTTTTTTTTAAAGCACACAAAGAAGAAAATTGACTCAAAAGAAGGAATGTGAACACTGGCTTTTAAAAGCCTGGGGATCCCGGTGTTAACCGGTCCTGAAAAGAGCCCGGGCTGGAGGACGAGATGGAGAAAACCAGCCGAGGCCAGCACCAGGGCTGAAAAGACCACCAGTCAGGGGGCAGCCCCCAGTCTGTGCGGAAGGCTCCCTGCCATGCACCTCCTTGTGCAGCCTGGCTCTCTCCTGGGGTCTGGGGACATTGATCCCTGTTTACCTCTTTCCCTGAAGTAAAGGATTATTCCTCATCCCTGAATACTTTGGCACATTAAATTCAGTGTGTAACATTTTCTGACCCCCAGCTCCTGTCTCTTTTTCTCCTGAAATTTCCTCTGTGCTCTCTGGAATACACGGTTAGTTACAGCAAAAGCCCTGTATCCTCCACCTCTTTGAACGCTCCCAGCTTGTTGAAACTGGCTTTTCTGAGGACATGGCTTCTCCTGTGACTGTGTGACAGTGACTTCCCAGCTAAATCCATTGATCCTTTCCTACGTTTACTGTTCCTCAACCTCCCTCACAGCCTCTTTGCCCAGTTTAAACCCACGGTCAATCATTATAATTACCCCCAATTTACATCTCAAGCCCAGACTTCTCTTTGAGCTAGAGCTAGATGCCTCTTGACATCTCTCCACTTCGATGTATAACAGGCTTCTCAACTCTAACAGGCCTCAAATCAAACTCACGATCTTTCCCATCTAATTCTCCTACAGTTACTTCTGTTCTAGTAAGTGGTGGTCCCTTCTTCTAATACTCAGGTGAAGACACTTGTCATTTTTAGCACTCCCCCCGCTCCTATTCCCACTTTTGATTGAGATATAATTGCTGTATAAAGTGGTGTAAGTTTAAGGTGTACAGTATGAGGATTTGATCCATGCATATATTGGCAAATGGTCATCGCAATAGAGTTAGTTAACACATTCAGCACCTCACCTTATCCTGGTTCTTAAACGTTTCATGTCCCCATGTCCCAGGATCGCTCATTGTCCCAGTTTTCTCCTCAGGCTGCACACAGAGGGGGACAGAATCAGCCCGGCCCATAGCTGTAGCTCTCCTCTTTGCGCCTGGGGGAGGGACGCCTGGAACACCTTCAGCTTCAATGTCAGGGCCACTGAGACTAGGCTCAGAAAGCGGCTTTCTGTTTTAATTAACTCTGTGTGATTTAGATTGTAGGAACATGGTCTGGGGTTCTCTCAATGGAAAGTTTTATGAACACAATTTCCGGCTTGCAAATAGTTACAAAATTGCTTCCTTCTCAACTCAAGTCTGTGGTGGGAATGAAGAACAAGTTAAAGGGCTCTCACCTTGCCCAAGAGCTAATCATTCAGACCACAAGCCCCACTCAAACCCCAAGTTAATCAGCCACGGTGCTTTAGGGGCGAAAATAAAAGAAGGGCAGGCACTGTCGGTGCTGCAGCTATTTGCACTTAGCAATAGGGTGTGGAAAGGACTCACGGATACAAAAAAATCTGCCTCCTAACCTCTCCTCGGTCATACTCTTCGGGCATCAAGTTGCACATAACCGCTTGCCCCTAAGAGCAGCCTTTAGTGCAGTGGAACTAGCTGGCCTCCCAGCGGGCTCAGGAGACTGGCTAGCCCACACAGACCACGTGCTGGGTGGCTGCAAATCCCCAATGCCCATTCTGTTCCGGGTAAGCTAAGCCAGTGGTTCTGAGTGGGGCCCCCAGACCAGCGACATCAGCATCGGCTTCCCCTGCCCACTGGTCAGACATGTAAATGCCCCTGTCGGAGCCGGGTCTACTGAGTCAGGAACTCTGTGTTCACAAGCCCTCCAGGTGATGCCGAGCCTGTTCCAGTCTGAGAACTGCCCACCTGAGGACCCTCAGGTCTTCCTGAAACGAAGGTTGGGCATTCTGTGTAGCTTACATGCAATGCCAGGCCTCCAAATCTGGTGAAATCGGCTCAACCGCTTCCATGTAATGACACAACAATTCAGAAATGACACTATTTATCTAGGTAATGACAAAATGGCACAGAGCGGACAGCGGATGGTGCTGCTTTAAACCACTCAGCGCAGCAATGGTCTGTCCACAGCTTCAGGGTGAAGTCAGGCCAGGCCGGCTTTCCTGTAGCCAGTGACACTCACACGGCGAGTCAGAAAGGCCCCTGAGCAGCCCAGTGAGGTGTCACGACGCTGGGCTCTCTTAGAACCGTGTAACTCTCAGGTGTGCTCGGGAGAAGCCTAAAGACCTGTGCCCCTGCCCCCAGAAGTTTGTGGAATCCCGTGCTAACATCTCTTCATTTCACAACAACCCTAGAGTAGGCATTTCTTCTCCATATTATAAAGGAGGAAACTGAGAAAATAATTGTTCAGGTTCACACAGGTAGGAAGTGGTGGGGCTGGATTTCACCCCAGAATGTTGGACTCCAAAACCCCTTCCCTCTCCTGAAAAATCCTGCCTCCTCTGATTAGAAGTGAGTGGAATTTCTGGGTAAGCACATAGCGAGAGGGAGAAGGAAATGCTAAAGCCAAGAGCCACATGCAGCTCAATAGCCCTGCCAGCCACTACTGGATGGTAACTGGCAATAAGAATTTAAGAAGTAGGGGAATGGGAAGCCGGATGGCTCGGTGGGTAAAGCGCTCGCTTTGAAGCCCCGGGGACCGAGGATCGAATCCGGCCTCCGGCCCGTACGGACCTACATGCTGAACTTGGGTGTGTCCCCAGTTCAGTTCTTGCCGGGACCTATGCGGGAGGCTCCCGGCCCAGTTCCTGCCCTGCGTCCACCTGTGGAGTGAAACTATATGGAAAACTAATGTCAATTATGGAGATTGCTCTGGGCCCTCCCCCTTCTCTCTCTTTCTCTCTCTCACCTTCTCTCAAACAATAAAATAAGCCTTAAAAAAAATTTTTTTAAGTATACCTTCACTCAGATCCAAATAGTAGGGAGATATGTAATTATTTTAGAAAGACTAAAATGCAATATGTTTACAAAGAATGGATTAAAATAAAAATATTATTAAGTTATTTGGAAGATTTACTTTCATAGAAAACAACCCATTTATAGATAGTGTTAATGAGATAAATGTGGTATTACTGCAGCATAGTTTTATTTAAGAGCATGAAGGATGGGCTTACTGTTAAATTCTGCACTTGATCTTAGCCAAAAGGCCGAGAAGCAATTAGAGTTAAATTCCGGACGGCTGAACAGTGCAGCCATTCCTTGTACAGGGTCCAGCAGAAGTAACGCCCCTTCTTTATGAGCTGGTAATCTGTACCAAAGCTTTAATTTCAAAGTCATAAGCATGTAATGCCACAACCTAACAGTATCACACTCAAGCACACTGTATGACATTTTAGGGGAAATACTCAAATTGCTCTCCATCTCATGCAAGACAAAGCAAGCCTTATGATGTTCCAGCGTTACTTCTGCCGGACCCTGTGTCTCACTTCATACCTTCAAGCAATGACGCAGGCAGCTCAAAGCATTTCTCCTGCTGTTTGGGCAGGAATTCCTCCCAGGAATGCTCTTTTAACCGGAAAATGTAACCAAAGCCATGCAAATGTATGCATTGTGTTATTACTACTATTGCTTTAATAAGCATCTTCAGCAAACTCACCAAACGTATCCTGAAAAAAATACAAAAACAACGAATTCTTATCAACCAACGTCACCCTAATGAATTTAACAATTAATAAAACTATCTAATTCTTTCTCCCTGGTAACAGGGGAATAACTTATGTAAATGATGCCTTACAATACACAGGGTGATGCAATGTTAGGCAATGCTCAAAATGGAGATTAATTAGTACTTGGGCCTCCTGCCTGTTTTGAGTACTTATTAATTCTGCCCTTGCAAGGTGGAGGTGTGGTATTTCACATGAAACACCAGGGAAGTCAACAGCATTCCTATTTTGAGGATGGAAGAAACATTAATTATCCCTTTGAAGCCTATTGGGTGAAGTGGGATTGTTTTCTTTCCTTCCCCAAATACAACAGGAGAATTATTTTGTAATAAAATTTCCACTAGGCCAGACTGTGTTGATAGGACATAATTTTTAATATGCAGTGGCCTAGACTCTGACAGATATGGGCAGAGTGGGTGCCCCTGTTTTAAAAAGCTGAATGTGGCTGACAGTAATATCACCGCTTCCTTATGTCTATTATAGTCAGTGCAAGGTTAGACAAATACATTCCCACCAGCACAAAACAGCAACCTTCCAAAATGTATGTCAGTGCTGTATTTACAGCCAAATCCAGAAGGAGCGCGTACTTCTTATGCTGCTCCCATTAATGAGACAAATGTCAGCATCCATAAGCTATTTTTTTGCTCCTGCTTATCAAATCTTTCAAAAAATTGATAACTAGTCTTAATAGATTGTGAAAGTCAGATATAACTCTGAATGTATTACTTTACTAGACCCCTTGGGGTAAACTTATCACCTGGAAACCATTTTACATGGACAATTTGACTTTCATGTGGAGTGTCGTAATGCACCCTAGATGGAAATCGAAAATAAAATATCTGGACTACAACCTTCCTCTTGGTGGAATTTATGATTCCCTCAGTGCAATAATTTTGAACATTGTATTCCTTAAGCTACAAGACTTGATATATTATTAACTGCTTGAATTGAAGAAGCTTTCCAGTAGACTTCTTATGTGCTATCTCAAGGCCCGGATTAATTTCGATGGAACTACAAGTTTATCTCAAACTGTTTTTCAGCAATCTAAACTGCCAACTCCATCTTCCTTCTAGGACAGAACTGCAGGTCCATTTCATCTCCTGAAGCTCTGAGATGCTCCGCTTTTAGCAAAGCTCTTCCAGAAGACGAGAGCCATTGATCCACTAGAGAATTGGTTGTGTTCAGTCAATCACACCCCAGAGAGACTGGCACCCACATGGGGCTCTTATTTTTCTGTATCTCACGGCATTTTCTGGTGATAATCCTGCTCTGGCCGAACTGAACTAGTGTGTAGAGAATGCTGGTAGGAGGGAGTGTGGAAGGCATTGTTTTCATACAGTTAGAGAACAGCTTTAAGAAAAAGAAGAAAAAGAAAGCTTTAAGTGGCTTGGGCTGCCAGAGGGAAACTGCATAACTATCTTCTGCTTCTTTCACAACCCCTCTCCCTTCTTCATCACAGACACTGTGTCTTGAAAATCAACAATGAAGGGAAACTGGGAGGTTCAGCAGGTTAAGCGCTTGCTTTGCAGCCCCAGGAACCGAGGATAAAATCCTGGCCCCAGCCCATGTGGACCCACATGCTAAAATGGGGTGTGCTTCCCATGTGGGAGGCCCCCAGCCCAGTCCTCATCCTGTACAGCCCCCATCTAGTTGTGTGGAGCAAGACCATGTCGAAAAATGATGATGTGCAACCATGGAGACTGCTCTGGGCCCTTCCCCTTTCTCTCCATCTCTCTCTTCTCTGTCTTTCTCTCTCTGTCAAAAACAATAAAATAAATCCTAAAAAAAAGAAAGAAAGAAAGAAAGAAAATCGACAATGACCATATATATATAAGAACCACCAGATACTTCCAAAGGCAGAGAGGGCCAGAAATCAGTCAACAGGGCTCAGTCTAATCAGACATTTTCCCTTCCCCCATGTCGTAGAGTTGGGAACACATTTAATTATATTTGTACATTTCACAGTCAACTCTGTATATAGTAAAGGTACTGCTAACCAGCCTGATGCAGGGACAGCTTTCATAACCCCTACATCCAGGGACACAAAAGTGCGGCGCTTGAGAGCACATGTCAATGGAAACCAATGTGTCCTGCGGCTCTGGGTACTAGGAAAAGGTGGGATTATTTAGGTTTAGTTACTCCACAAGAAAATTTGAGCTTCCCCGAAATTTTATAGCTCATGCATGAAAGAAATAGAAGTTTCCCTTAATTTGACAATAATCCTAGAACTTTACATGACATTATCTATAGCAAGTTGTGGAGATAAATACATTTTTAAAATTATCATTAATAAAAAATAAATTTTTATCAACCACATTAGAAAATAAACTGAAGAGGCAGTGAATTGTAGAAGAAAAGTTTTATAGAAGTGTGTAGCCAGTTAATCAAAACATGATAATTTTGTGGCTTTTGTGAGGTTTGTAATTGGTCATAATTTCTTTTTTTTTTTTTATTTGCTGTATTTTTTTCTCAATCTAAATGAATATTTACTTTGTACCCATTTTTTTTTAATTTTATTGTTTTAAAAGAAGG
The DNA here is from genome assembly GCA_004027555.1 of Craseonycteris thonglongyai. NCBI lineage: Eukaryota > Metazoa > Chordata > Mammalia > Chiroptera > Craseonycteridae > Craseonycteris > Craseonycteris thonglongyai. Next base: position 21,044 of record PVKE010026771.1, read on the forward strand.
TGAGAGAGAGAGTGAGAGAGAAAGAAAATTGAGGAGGGCTCAGAGCAGTCTTCATAGTTATATATCATTAGTTGTGACATGGTTTTATTCCACACGGGTGGATGTGGGGCTGTGCAGGGTGGGAATGGAACTGGGGCCCTTCTGCGTGTGGGGGTGAGAACCTTCACTGCCATCCCAGTGGTTACCAGTTGGACCACAGTTCATCTTATGGGTTTGCACAGGCTGAGGCTGGGAATCAAACACTGGGCCTTGTGATTGGGAGGCAAGTGCTTAATTGCTGAGCTATTCTGGCATTTCCTTTGTACCCAATTTTGTATTAGTAATTTTGTATTCTTTTTCTTTAAAAAAGCCCTCCAAATTTTATAAGCTTTAAGACTCTCAATGCCTGCCTGGATCCACCCCTGGCTAAATTAATCTCTTTTTTCTAATCCTGGGATACCAAACTTCGAATGTATATCTTCTATGTGTATAATTTGATCAATGACCAGGATTAAGCTTTGTAATATTTATAGTTTTAAAATTTTTACAAAACCTAAAGCATCATAGGGAATTCTGATCAGGATGACGCAATAGGCAAAAGCTGTGCTTGGGGGAAGCCGGGATGGCTCAGTGGGTTAAGTGCTCACTTTGCAGCCCTGGGGACCGAGGATCGAATCCTGGCCCTGGCCCGTGTGGACCCATATGCTGAACTGGGGAGTGCCCCCAGTTTGTTTCTTACCGGGGTGAAACCCCAGCCTAGTTCCTGCCCTGTGCAGCCCCAAACCCTCCTGTGGAATGAAACTATGTGGAAAAACCGATGATGTGCAACTATGGAGACTGTTCTGGGCCCTCCCCCTTCTCTCTGTCTCTGTATCTCTCTCTCTCTCTCTCTCTCTCTGTCAAAAACAATAAAAATAAATCTTATATATACAGTGTTCCCTCGCCACTTCGTGCTTCATGTTTTGCAGCTTCAGTGCTTCGCAGGTTTTTCCAAAATATTCATCAAAAAATAAAAATGAAAAAATACAACCATGTCGGC
>PVKE010026772.1:0-22060 GCA_004027555.1 Craseonycteris thonglongyai
GGTATTCCATTCTACCATCTGACTGCTCTTACTATTAAAAATGCTTTCCCTAGAGTGTTCCCCAAATTGGCCTATAGATAAGTCGACTTATAAGTCTTAACTTTGTCTGAGGGAGAGATATAAGTTCATCTTAGAAATGACAGCCTTTTCTGATTCCTAGATAGAGCAGTTGTGTGTCTGTTAAGTCTATTTCTAATTACAAACTGGACACATTTTTATATTTCAGTAAATGCCGGGAATGATGTTAATTTTTAGTAATGGAGTTGGGGATAAATAGGAACTGGGGCAATAACTTAATGATAGAGCAACTATAAAGTCCAGATGTCAATTTTATCCAGTTCTCATCTTCCCAAGGGTAGAATAGCTACCTTTCTGTCCTTTGCATAGTTTGATTATATGAGCCAGTAAATTCCTTTTTCCCCCTAAGGTATTTGACATTGGATTTTTTCACTTGCGTCAGAGAGTCTTGACTAAATATATCATCAGTGCAGTACCCTGGTAAACCTAAACCCTAATACAAACCTTGGGATCTTGCCAATTTCTAGTCAGTGGCATGTTGATGGAGATCAAACTAAGGATTTGCTTTATGTCTTAGTATGTCTTGGGCTGCTATAGTAGCTTACCATTGACTGAGTGGCTTATGAATAACAAAAATGTATTTCCCAGCAGTTCTGGAAGCTAGAAGTCCAAGATCAAGGTGCCACCATTGGGCTGAGGGCCTACTTCCTGGTTCATGGACAGTCTTCTTTTGCTGTGTCCTTAGATAGTAGGAGAGAGCTCTTTGTGGTCTCTTTAATAAGGGCACTAATCTCATTCATGAGTACTCTGCCCTTGTGATCTATCACCAACCAAGGACCTCACCCCCAAATACCCTTACACTGGGGATTAGGTTCCAACGTATACATTTGGGGAGGGTTGTGTGGCATAAACATTCAGTCTATAGCAGTGTATGAATGAGGAAAACGGAAGGTAGTGCAAGATGACAGGACATGTTTTTGAAGAGGGAAGCTCTAAGTCAGCTTACCTATTTGGGTGAATAGGAGAGAGAGAGAAAGAGAGAGAGAGAGAACACAAGGTGGCTAGTGAGCTGTGGGGAAGCAGACTTTCAGCTATATATATAATTTTAAAAAGGAAATATAAGAGATACAAAGAGGTGGACCCTGGTTCAGTTTACCCACTTATCTACGTGCACCTAAGAAATGGAAGAAACAACCATTGGAAAATATGGTTCAGTCAGTGACTTGGAACCCAGTTGGGTTAACAATTTCTTCTCCCTGGGCATAGGGAATAAAGCAAAAATGTGATAGAAGGTAGAACAGTAAGGTAGAATTCTAACAGTAAGGTAGAGTGATTTTTTCCTAAGCACCAGCGTAACAGAATGCATTTTTTGAATATTTTATGCAGGCAGCATGGGTTACGGTAGTATCAATTTAAATTATAATTGGTAACTAAATTAAAACACATTAAATAATGCAATTAAATTATTTTTTCAAATTAAAAAGAAGTATGGACAGATTTAAAATTTTAAAACAAAGGCCTAATACTGACATAGAATCAAGTGGAAATGCTGAAGCTAATACTGGGAGCTGAACAGTAAGGGGACAGACTGAAAAAAGGTATGCTGCAAATTTCACAATGAATTGCAATTTGCTGAGTAAAATTCCAAAAAGCTGTTTGTTATGTAAAAAATATTTTAAGATAATAAAATGGATGTTTTCAACAAATACATAGTAAATTTGATCAATAGTCAAAGAGGATAATGAAATTAACTGCCTGAAATCAGTATTAAATAACCAACACTAATGAAAATCTTGTCCATTTTGCTTCATATTAGAGAAATTATAAGAATAATGATTATTGATTTGTATCATGAAAAGTTTCCATTTCAACTTAAATTCTTGACCATCTGCATCTTACATCCTTGTTCATTGAGAAGTATGAGTGAGAGCAAATCAAACTCTTTAACACCTTATTAAAATGAGGTGGAAAAAAATTGACAGATAGTCTACATGGCTATTTCAAGGGCCTATTAACATAACTTCATGACACATTTCGGTAACTGACTCTTGTTATTCTGCAGCCCCAAGTTTCAGAAAGTTCTCAAACCGAGCTGTGCTAGCCTTGGAGAGAGTGGGCAGCAGAGGGAGCAAAATGAGCCCAAGTCCACATCTCAGTACAATGTACCCAATGCGGCAGCTACACTGGACACGTCTGGGCCAGAGATCGACCAAACGCACACGACTCAGATGAGGAACTTCTTAGCAAATATCTTGCTTAGCCCACTGGAAACAATTCAAGTGCCTATCCGCATAGTACAATGGACAAACAAATAGTGGAATATTCATGACTGGAGGCTCTAAGGAAAGGATAAAGAACCAAGGACTGCTACATGCATCCATATGGATAAATATCACAAACTTTTCAAAGAAGCCATCCATAAAAGAATCCATATGGTATGATTCCACTTATATAAAGTTTTAAAAAAGAAAACAGCTAGTTTATGAGATTAGATATCAGGATAAATAGGCAGAGTTTATGGACAGATAATTCATTAAAATGAAATCATTATAAACAAACATCCAGAAAAATGTATAAACAAATATATTTCCTCCTCATAAGTTAAAAAATTTTAGTAAAAATTACAATGCTGGTAAATGTGTGGGTAAATAAGTATGAGCATGTATGCCTGGATGGATTATGAATTGGTATAATTGTGAAGCTGATTTTTGTAAGATTTACCAAGAATTCTGAAAATATATAATAAATCAGGGTTGCTCTTATCTTATAAGTTTTGGAAATAAGTCTAAGTAAATATCCATCCTAGGAAAATAATCAAAATCTTAAATTAAAATGTAGACATTAAGAAATTCACGAGAGTCTTATTTATAACAACAAAAGATTGGAAGCAACATTCAAGTCTAAGCTCGTGGAAGGGTTAAGTAAAACACACTTATACCTATCTGTTCTGTAGAATATTTGAAATCATTGAATGTGTTTCAGGAGCAAGGTGGGGAAAGGAAATTGAGAATTTCATTGTTTCAAGTGCAAACTTCCACTGAATTCCCCTTTCAGGGCCAGGTGTTTCCACATTTGGAATCCCTCTTATTCAGCTTCACCAGAGAACCAACTTCTGACCTTTTGTAGGGGTTGGTTGTCTGGCCGTGAAATTTTAGAATGGAGGATCCAACTGCTCCTTACATGGATTCCAACCAAGGCCCTCATTTCCAGTTCTTTGCCTTACCCTCCCCTTTGGTAGTGCCGGTGTCTCAGATGCTAAGCCTCTCCAGGCACCTATTAGACAAGTCACCTTCCCCTCTGCAGGCATGTGGGCTGTGCTTACGCCATCCACTCTGTAGCAGCTCTCACAGCTTCTCCATCTGGTATTTGAATTCAGTAGAAACGAGATTTTCCCAAGTTGCCAACTCTTATCTATGCTTTCCTTTTATTTTTCTCTTGTTTCTTGGGGATTTATACATTTTTTATTATTTTGCTGTGACTGTGTTTAGGGGCAGAGAAGAGAATCTTCTAAAAAATACATGATAAACCACCTGGTTTATTTGGAGATACATTGCTTCTGTGATGGGAAAATCTGAAGAAAAAAACAACAGGGAATGGCAACAGTCCTAACCATGTTAATAGAAATCTACATAATGGAGCAGGAAGGTAGCCAATGGACAGGATTGATTTGATTTTCTATCCACTCTCCTCCCTCCAATATCAGCAAAGATTTCATAGAATTATGTTGGTGCTTGTGCAGTTCTTGGAATATTAACGTTTAGTAATTCAATTTCCCAAATATTGATTGATGAGAAAATCTATCATTGAAACACTCTTCCCAGAGTTGTTTTCTGCAAATTGGCACAAATGGTGCCAGTAGAAATGAATATTAATACTTCAGCTTTTTGTTTTTTTACTCTTCGATTACTTCCCCAAGCAAAACTGGAAAAATGAAAAAATTGACTTTTGGAGAGAGGGGAAAGGACATTGGAGTTTATTTGACTGTATTTAACACATTTAACCTCAGACTTATTTCCTACATTTCCGATGATTGTATTGTGCATTAGTTCTATTGAAATTCTTGTTTCATAAGGGTTAATTTTCCCCCTTCGGATTTAATAGTGAGCCAGACCTGCTTATTTCCCTGGTTCATGCTCCCTCGCTCCCCTCCTCTCCCGACTATATCACTAGGAAAATATAAAGTTTGCCCCATTGTTATACTTTCGAGGGCTGTGGGAGGAAACACAGCCCGCAATCTACTGGAGGTAGTGTTGTAGCTGAACAGTACCACGTGGTGTATGTCCTCGCATCCTATGCTGGACACTTAGGTTGTTTCTGTACCTTGGCGGTTATGAATAATACTGCAATAAACATGGCAGTGCAGCTATCTTTTTGAGAACCAGATTTCACTTCCTTTGGATCTACACCAAGAAATGGAATTGCTGATCACATGGTAGTTCTACTTTTAATTTTGAGGAGCCCCTACACTGTTCTCTGCAGTGGCCATACCGATTTATATTCCCCCCAATACTATACAGAGGTTTCCTCTTCTCCACATCCTTACTATCATCTATCTTTCCTTTTTGATAATAGATGTTCTAACAGATATGAAGTGACCTTACTATGGTTTTAATTTGAACTTTCATGATGATTAGTGATTTTGAGCATCTTTTATGTACCTGTTGGCCATTTGTATATCTCCTTTTGAGAAATGTCTATTCTGAGTCTTTGTTCATTCTTTAAATTAGCTTATTTGGTTTTCTGCTCTGGGTTTCATGAGTTGCCCCTGTAGTTTGGATATTAGCCCCTCTAGGAAGATCTTGATTGGAGGCTTTGAGTATCAGGATGCTAGTGTTTGGGAGTGTGGAGGTGTGGGTGCATGGCACTCTCTCTTGACTCCTGTCTGTGGCATTTAGGAGGTCTGGGGTCTTAGACCTGGTGCAGAGTTTGATCTGACCTCTCTTAGGGAGGGATGAGCCTGCTCCAAAAGTGTGGGGCTCCCCATCTCACCCCTATTAGTGGAGCTGGGAATTCTGGGGAAGCTGGGACTTAATTTAAGCATGCAGGGCCCCCTTGACATCCCAGGGAGGTGGGTACCATTTCTCTCTATACCCCGGGTGAAGGTTCTGGCACATAATAGGCACTCCAATAAACGCTTGCTGACCTGAAGAGGTAGGCTGTCAGGAAAAATGGATGCGGTGCTTAGGAAGGAGTTCTTGCTCAGAGAAATAGTTATTTTGAAGTCATCAGCATATGGGTGTCAGGTGAAGTGGATGCGCTTTCCCAGGGTATTAATATAGAATCTGTGTGTAATAAGGGCATAGTGGAACTCGGGTTGTGGAAGGGGGACACACTTTTAAAAGGCCATCAGAGGGAGACACTGAGAAGAAACAGAGTAGTGGCACACAGCTGGAGGTAGGGGAGGTCCCTGTATCAAAGAGGAGTGACCTTAGTGGAACATGTCACTGAGCAGTCGAGTAAAAAGAGACCGAACAGCGTCCTCTGGACGTGACCATTTTGAAAGTCACTAGTGATCCAGGCAAGGAAACTTTCATGGATGCGTGGAGCAGAGCCAGTGGGTGATGAGGAAGTAGATATGATTCGGTTGATTGTATCAAGACTTCTACCTTGGAGAAGAGAACAGAGCAGTAGGAAACACAAATCCTGTAAGGGTAAATTTTAAGCATATTTATGTGCTAATATGCAGAGACTGAGAATATACAAAAATAATGAATGATTGATGGAACAACTTCAAAGAAAAAATGAGAGAATAGAATCAAAGTGCTAGATAGCAGGAAAAATGAATATTTACTGAGTACCTTTTGTGTACTAGGAATTATGGGATTATTTTCATATGTATCATATCATTCAAACCTAACAACCTTACTAGAGTTGTATTTATGCATAGTCTTCAGTTTATAGATGAGAGAGATTGTCTCAGAGAGTTTAAGAATTTGCTTAAAGCTACACAGCTGGTGAGATTAGAGTCAAGATGAAAAAAAACTGGGTTTTAACACCTAGGTTCCTTCTTTTTTCTAGCATGTCACATTGCTTCAACCTCTTCTTTGAGATGAATAAAATTGAGATAAGATAGATAAAGCTGGAGATATGTTTGTAGAATGGGGGCAAAACTGAGGACATTTGCACTTGAAGGTTCTTTTTCTTTTTCCTGTTTAATTTGGATATCCATTCACTGAGATCCTCTCTGCCCCTCTAAACTGAGATAAAATTGCCTCATTGTCATTCCAAACCTTGGGAAAGTCTCGGAGCCTTCCAGGACTTCACCGGCTTGCATTTCTGTGGGCTCCTCTGGATGTCAGTCATGGCTTTCACTGTGTTGGTTCAGTTGGGAGGTCCTCTTGTGTCTGATGCCTAGGCCTCCTACAACACAGCATTCTCACACAGCACTTGTGCGTGCGGTGGACTTGACCGAGGTTTCTGAGGGGGAGCAAGAGAGGTATTTATCCTAGCAATACAAACAGCTTCCGACTTAACACAAACTCACTCTAGTTCTCAAAAAGCCTTTTAGTTTTCCCTGCTGGGATTTCTTGCTGGTTTCATCACCCAAGGGTGTCACCCTACTTCAGCCAACCTGTTGACTCCCCCATTTCCTGTCCTTTGAGCTCTCTTTAATGCCTCTTTCCTGTTATCTTTGGAATGCTAACATTTTCTCGTTCTGTTATACCAGGCAACTGTCCCTATCCCCTACTCCCTTCTGCTAGTCCAAGCCTTCCTTTGCAAATCCCAATTCATCAAGGTACACTGCTGATTGAAAGGGCCTTCCGTGTAACCAGAGCTAGCTGCCCAGCTTTGATCTTCTATCACCCTGTGCGTGTATAGAAGTCAGGCCATCTGCTGCTGATGGGAGCTGGGTGGGCACAGCAGGGGTGAGACAGGGTTTGGGAGGGGGTGAAAGTATCAGGTCACCTCTGCAGGGAAGGGGCTGCCTGCCAGGCAGGACAGAGAATTCTGCTGAAGCAGAAGTGATCAAATAGCCATCAACTACGCAAGCAGACATAAAATGAAAAGACAGCTGGAGTTCTTTGGAGTTAGAAGTTTGCAGAGCGGCGGCTGGATAAAGACAGAAGCACCAAGTTATGGGATGTGTATGGGAGGCAGTTGCTGATGAGATGAGCTGGGGGTCTGGGGTGGAGGGCAGAGAGGAAGGAGGGCCAAGAAGAAAAGGAAAGGGAAGAGAAAAAAAAAAGAGGTTGCAAACAAGATAGAAATCAAGAGTTGTGAGGAAGGACAAGACAGCAGGAGGTAAGGGTCAGACAGGGTTCTGAGGTTAAGACTTAGCAAGTAGGTGACTCGCCTAACGTTTGGGTTCTGAGCATGCAGTGTGCTGGTGCTGCCATTTCTCCTGCAAGGTATTAGGCTGCCAAAGCTCCAGTGACAGAAAATGGCCCACCCCATTCACGGAAATGAGACCAGAAAGGCTAATGAGGAAACCAAGGCCCCCGCCCCAGAGGGTTCAGCGTGGTCCCCGGCAGTGCGTGTCTTCACGTGGCTGTCCGTCTAGGGAAACACCCTGGGCCACAATACCTGCTCTTTCTCTCTCCCACTTCTCTCCCCAACATCCCCCTCTCTGTTAGGGAGCAGTGTCCTATCTTTTCTGCTGCTGCACATCCCGGGCAGGGACGAGTGGGCATTGCAATTTCCAGTCTACCTGAACTTCACTACAACTCGACTCCTGAAATCCTCTCCAATTCACATTTGCTCAGTTTTATCATCTTGTGCTGTCACTCAAGAAGTGTCTTCCTCCCCTCCCTCTCCCCAATCCACCCACATCTTTGTTTCCTTTTATTTATTTTTCATTTTCACTTACTGTGCTTCCAAGCAAATGTTGTCTGTGAACACTACACGGGGAGAAGAGCCGAGGAAGCCTATCTTCCTGAGTGTTCGTGAAAGGTGCGCTGTTGGTCAGGTGACCCACCTGCCATCGGTGAGCCATGAGTCCTCTGTGCACCCGGAAGCAATACCCCTTCTGCCAGCTCTCTCTGTAGGTCCTGCCACTAAGCCACTAATGGTGTGATGCTGTGTGCTCTTATGCCTATGGCACAGTGTGTGGCCACGTTAAAGCTATAACTAATGTCCTGAGTCACAGGGCCATATGGAGGCCTGGTGGGTGGTACCATTAGCTGTAAAGCTCCAGGCAGATTTGCAGTTGCCTTGCCCAGAAGAGAGAATCCCAAAGCAGAGAAATGTTTTGATAAAATATACTGGAACAGGTGTTAAGCTGCTCCATCACCCAACAAGAGTCTTCCTGTTCTCAATTAAATCTTATTTCCCCCACGTGACATTTGTGGGCAGAAGCTCCTGACACTATCTGTGTTAGCCTTCAAAACCATCACCTCATCCCATAACAGCCACATTTGATCTTGGCTCTTCCCAGAACCAGGAAAGAGCTCTCTCAGCCCAGTGTTTAGGGGATTTGTTAGGGAAAACAGTGACAGTTTCCCATCAATATTTTACCATGAGTCGACATATTTCTGCAGAACTGACAAGTAAACCACAAAGGATTTAGGGCAAGCTCTTTATTTTTAAGATTATTTTTATTGTTTTCAACAGAGAGAGACAGAGAGAAGGGGGAGGAGGGGAGCCCAGAGCAGTCTCTATAGTTGTACATTAGTTTTCAATATAGTTTTGTTCCATGGATGGGTGCAGGGCCATACAGGGTGGGAACTGGGCTGGGGGCCTCCCGCATGGGAAGCTTGTCCCAGTGAGAATTGAACTGGGGGCCACACCCCAGCTCAGCTTATGGGTCCGCACAGGCCGGGGCTGGGATTTGATCCTTGGACCTCGGGGCTGCAAGACGAGCACTCAAAGCACTGAGCCATCCCAGCATCCTTTAGGGCAAGATCTTTATTATCAGCCAATGAACGATAAACAATCCTTGATGAGTGGGGCATCCTATTCACCCTTCAAAGTGACAGCATCAGCAAATTGGGCTTCAACCTACTTTTCTGTCACATGGACCAAAATAGTCCATGACTTTGAGCAGCTTGCAGGCAGGGCAAATGTTTAGCCAGAAGTGGGCCCTCAGGGCAGAAATGAGCTGAATCCAACTGAAAGAAGCCTCCAGGGTCATCTGCAAGGTCATCTACTTTAGGGTTCACACAAATGGGTTCCTTGGAACATCAGGGCTCAGTGGTGAAATAGAGGTTAAAAAGCTGAGGGAGGAGGACGGGAAGGGTGGGTACAGGGACTGCTTCATGGCCAAATTAGTTTGGAAGATAACGTGAGCAACAAAGTGGGAATCTTTAAAGTGCTTCGAACCTTGTGAATGACCAAATGAAGTGATAGGGGTGTGAGTGTGCATTCCACGAGAGTTCTGTGTCTTTTCAGGAAAGGCTGATCTAGCCCCACCCTCTCATTCTGTCCATGAGGAAAAGGAGGCCGATAGAAACAGTTGACTGGGTAGTAGCACATCTGGGATTAGAACCTGGACCTCTCCTTCATGTGCGTTTTCCACAGCAGGTCACCACACAGCACCCTGCATTCAGGGAACAGGGAAAGAACCAGATGAATGGGCCAATAGTGTGAATGTGAGGCCATGTACTTGTGTCCAGCTTCAGTGTTTCAAAGATTGATGCTCCGTGACTGTCAAGAATTACCCCAACCTCCCCAGGCCTTAGCGGGGGGACGCATTTTCCCTCGTGGACCATGCAGTGCCCAAACTTCTGATCCGTGTGAAGAGATGTCACGTCATGCCGTGCTTTATAATTTATTCACGTTCGCCCAAGTCATCACTTCAAAGAAAAAAATGAGGGAGGGGAGGCAAACTCTTCTTCCAGCAAGAGCCTTGCACTTGTCCATAAAGGTTCTTTCTGTAACTAGATAGAAAACGAAATGCCAAGAACAGCTAACAGTGCATGAAACACTAGACAGGGAGGCGCGCATGTGATGGAGTGGGGGTGTCTTCTGAATCATGTCCCTAAATTTAGCAATGCAGTTAAAAAAAAAAAAAAAGCCTTCAAGATCTGTTTCCCAGAAATTCTGCTATTTTTTTTTTTTTTTATATGTGTGTCTTATGTAAGTCTGTGCAACAGGCCTGCAGAATAATTAGATGGGAAGGGCCCACCCAGCCCTATTTTGAAAGAACCAGGAGAAATCCAACCGAGAACCTGGGAGGATAAGGCCTGGGACCAGTCAGCCCTTGCCTTCTCACTCCATCCAGCTGGGACCACCCATTCAAAGTGATGCTTGTTCAAGGATTTGTTCCTTTCTCCCTCCTGAATAGAGCTGTCAGTGTTGGTCTTAGTCCTTTCCAAACCTTTCTCATAGTTCTTATTTAATTCCTAAAGGGGCATCTCAGCCACCCCCCTCATTCGCTGGGCACATCACTGGCCCTCCTCTTCTCCTTTCTCCAGCCTCCCCCGTGAATGGCTCCAGAGTCAGGCCTCTGGAGTTTTCAGAAATCCTTTTTATTCTTAAAATTCTTCTTCCCGCTTCCATCTCGTCATGACCGATATGGGTTCTCTGGGTTTCCTCTTCACAAGAGTGTTGAGAATCCTTGATGGCCAAGGCGGACTTTTTAGCTGCTACACAGGTGATGTCACTGAAAGGTGACAGTTGAGTTGGAACCAATGTGCTGTCATTTTCCAGCTCCCCTCTGTCTCCCCTCTGTCCGAATACCATGTGGGGTGGCCCCGTGGAGCCCACTCGTGAGCACAGTGACCATGGTCCTGATGGCAAACGCCTCTCCAGAAGCCCCTTTGGGTGCCCCCTCCTTGCCTGTACTCCCTTTCCGCCTGTGCCTCTCACATGAGCCGTCCTTGTCCCAACCTGCCCATAATTTAGTTGTTTTGTTTCTCTGCTGAGCTCCTGGAGATAGTCATGAATCCCTGAGGGCTGACGCTCAGGGAAAGAAGCTGATAAACAAATTGACAACCATTTATCAGTAACTGAGGATGACTTTATATCCTTCACATTCTAAGAGGAGAGAGCTAATTAATCCACAAAGCTACTGAAATGCCAACCGTGTGCCAGGCCTTGTTCTAGCGATCAGTTCAGGCAAAGCTCCTGCGTACATTCAAGTAGGAAGGACAGGCAGCCAACAAGGAAACAAACCAATGAGACTGTGAAAGTGGCAAGTTCTATGGAGGAAATAAGGCGAGGTAACAGGACAGAGTGACTTGGCAAGCTGGAGCGAGCGGGGAAGGCTTCGTTGAGCAAATGACATTCGAGCCTTCAGCTGAATGGAGGGAAGGAACAAGGTCTGCAGCAGGGTGTTCGGGCAGAGGGAAGAGCAGGTGCGGAGGTCCCGATGTGGGGGCGAGTTGTTGGGAACAGAACACAGCTGTGTGGCTGTGGTATGGTAAGGAGGAGATGAGTCTAAGAGAGGTAAGCTGGGGTCAGGTCACAGGCCACTTTGTCACCCACAATAAAAAGTTTTAAATAAATGAAATGTGAGGCAAGAGCGAATCATGACACGTTAGGGTGGGAAGGAAACTTAGAGGTTATTTAGAATCGCATCCCCTCTCCACTCAATGCTGAACTGTTGAGTAAGATTAACACACCAGGGCACTATCACCAAGTTCTGCTCTGATAGTGTGACAATAAGTCGTGTACTTATTATACCACTCAGGAAGTAGATAATGTGATAAAAAAACAAAAAGCTGACTTTCTGAGCTATTAATCCCTCCTACCAGATGAGTGACACCCCAGGAAAAGTGTTTGACTCTCATTATCTTATAACTCATCTTGCTATTGTTTAAAAAACTCCAGACAAATATAACATCTGTCAACTAGCTAAAAAATAACATTGCTGTATGAAAACACATGTCATGGAGGTTCCTGGTATGACATTCATTTTATAAGCCCAAATAGTCTTCTTCTAGCATCCGTATGGAACTTTGCTTCCTGTGTTCCTACCTACGAAGCTCTCAGCTTCTCCCCATGTCTTTCGCATTTCTTCACCAATTTCTCTTTTCTCTGAAGACTTGGAGCAGACAGACCTTCTCTGATGCACTAGAGCTGTTTAAAATGGAACTTATTACTTAACCTCTCTAAAATTCAGTTTTCTCTTGTAAGAAATGGGAATAATAAAAGTTGCTTTCTAATTATTGCACCATTAAAAGAGATAATAGAGGTCAGGACTGTGGCTCAGTATTCAGACCGTAACGAGCACACATTTAACCATTGCTGTCATTGTTACTGTTTAGATTTTTATTCCAATTTCCTATTCGCCCTGTTTCTTTTTCCTACCTCACAGAGACATTTCCGATTTTCACAGATTCCCTATTTAAGCCTCCTTTATGCCTTCCAGAGGTTTGCTCACACATCAAAACGCTTTCAGTTCACAACTGGAAGTGTTTAGAACGAAGCTGTAGCTGTCATAATGTTGACTCAGGCTGGAAGGGAAGAACTGGAACTTCCTTTTCACCTTATTCCAGTGCATGGTCCACACACAGCAGTTTCCAGTAGAAACTGGTGTCTGAGGACTGTGTGCCAGGCCTTGTTCTAGGGATCAGTTCTCTTCGCCCCCAGACTGGGTGGACATTGGACCCTAGCTAATACAAAGTTATTAGCTCCCTCCATCTGTGCTCCCTGCTGGGGCTCAGTTACCATGGCTTCTGAGGCCACACCCAGACAGAAGCAAGCAGGAATTAGAAACATTGCAGCTCAGCGGGGCCCTCCGAGGCCCCCGAGGGTGCCTGTTGAAATATGTATAACCCTAGTCGCTTAGAATTACATCTCATTAAATGGAATATTTTTTCAAAAATGGGAAATAATTCATAAAGATAAAAATAACTGAGCCTTGCCACAAAAGTGCAAAAATAAATTTTGTGCCTTCTCTGCCTGGTCCAGGGAGAGAGGAACGAGGCAGAGAGGGAATATGAGAGAGGAAGAATATGAGAGAATGTATTCTGGCTGAAGCTGAGGAAGAACAGGAACTTGACCAACCAGCAGTGGTGCCCAAAGACACCTGGATCAGGGCAAGATTGTGGAGGGGAATTGAGTTTTAAACAAACCCATCTTTTAGTCCAGAGCTCATCAAGTCATTCCCAGGGCGGTGCTTTGTGTCTAGATAAAGGTGCAGCACAGTCATACCAATATATCCCTCTCCCTTCCCAACACCTTTTCATCGTAGGCCTCTGAAAGCAGAAAATATGAGGCCCCACAAGGTCTACTCTTTCTGCGTTTTTCAAATACACAGCTCGGTGCATTTTCGGGTTCTCCCATGACATCAGTTTATACTAGTCTCCCCATCCTCCACCATCTGCCCCCACCTCACGGTTCCCATGCTGCTCCTCACAAAACAGCAGTCATGCTCCTGCCTCAGGACCTTTGCACTGGCTGTTCCCTCTACCCTCCAAGACACACTTCCTCCAGACACTGAGCGCTGCCCAGGCAAATTTTGGTAGCACCTGTGACTGACTACCTATACCATTCCTTTGGCTCAGATTATACCAGGTAACAGTAGCCCCACTTGTACTTTTGGAAACTGGAAATGGAATCACAGGACTCATGTCGCAATCTCTGGAGGGGTGACGTGTTTTCCTCTGCTTGTTTTGTCCTGTGCCTGGAGCACAAGCCAACAGCAGTGCTGGAAATACAGGAAGTAGGGGCATCTCTTGCATGCATGGTACAAAACCCCGTTATTAATCCTTGTGTGCTGGGCTATAATATACCTAGTTAGTAAAGCACGGTTCTAAGCAGTTGGTACATAGTTGCAAATAGTTCTTTTGTTTCTTACTAATTACTGTGAGGCATCCCATCTAAAGCACCCATGTGCTTGCTGGAATTGCCTGTTCTGCTGTCCCCTTATCAGTCCAGCTGAACTTGAGAAGTCTCCCAGCACCAGGCAGGAGAGGTAGGAAGCATGCTGAGTAGCTGGGAAGCACCGGCAGGCAAGGCCAGTGGTGTTTGTGCCCTTGGTACCGTGTGGCAGGACAGAGCTCAGACGACAGCTCCTCCCCATGTCGGGTCCGTAAGCTTAGAAGAGTGAATGTGTGGTCAAGCTTCACCTCTGACGTCTCTGAAATAATGTAGCATCACTTCCTCTGTTTATTCCATGGGGTCTTAATAATAAAAATGGCTAATACTCACTGAGCTCTTATAATGTCCCAGACACTGTTGAAGGTATCTGTGTATACATGTACTTATACATATACTTATATGTGTATCTCTATTCATATACTTACATCAATATGCATATGTAATAAACATATAAATATACATATTTACTTAGACATATAAAATAGTGCTCAAATTTTAAGGTAAAGCTTAGTGAATTTTCACATATCTATTCATTTGTGAAGCCACTATCCAGATCAAAATATAGAACCATATCAGCGCTCTTCCAATCGATAACTTCCAAAGGTAAGTGATATTTGACCCCTGTCAAAATAGATTAGTTAACTGATGGAGACTGCTCTGGGCCCTTCCCCTTCTCTCTCTCTCTCTGTCAAAAACAATAAAATAACACCTTAAAAAAATTGATTACTTATACTTATTCTTGACTTTCAGATGAATGGACTCATACAGGATGCGTTCCTTTATCCCCACCTGACTCTTCTCATGAAACACTAGGTCTGAGGTTTATTCATGTTGCATACAGCAGAGAGATTTTATTCTTGCATATTATATCATTATACGAATGCACTTTGTTTATCCATTTTGTTGTTGATGTCCCTTTAAATTGCTTCCAGATTTTGCAATTTTGCATAAAGCTGCTATGGATATTATTGTGCAAGTCTCTGGGGGACACGTTTTTACTTCTTTTGAACATCTACCCAGGATGGAAGGTGCTAGACCTTGGATTTTTATATATTTACCTTTAGTAGAGACAGCCAGGTGGTTTCCCAAGGTGATTATATAAACTTCCATGCCCACTAACAGTATATGAGAGTGCTGGTTGCTTTGTATTCTCACTTAACACTTGGTAGTACCAGTCTTCTTAATTTTAGCCATCTGGAAACGGTACAGTGGTAGTTCATTGTGACTTTAATTTACATTTCCCTGATAATTTACAGTGCTGAGCAACTTTTCCTATGTTTATGGGCAAGTTGGATAACTTCTTTTTGAATTTTAGACCTTCTGTTTTTAAATGTTGTTGCTTGTATTGTCTTCTGGTTTATGCATAAAAGTTCTTAATATATTTAAGATATGAATCTTGTCAGGTATATACATGTATATATTGCAAATACCTTTTCCCTGTATCTTGACTTTTCACTCTGTTAATAGTTCTTAATTTTAAAGAAGTCCAATTAATATCTCCATTCTTTTATGGTTATTGATTTTTGTATCCTAACTAAAAATATTTGGCTACCCTGAGGTTTGTGAAGATGTCCTTTCTTATAGAAATTTGATTACTTTACATTTTATGTTTAGGTCTAAGATTTGTCTTAAACTAATATTTATGTATGGTGCAAAGCGAAGGGAGACAGTTTCTTTCTTCCTTTTCTCTGCCCATACCAACATCCAGTTGATTCAATGCCATTTATTTAAAAAATCATTGTTTCTCCCACTGAGTTGTAACAGCACCTCTGTCATAATCAAGTGTTCATACTTGTGTGGGCCTAATTGTGTAGTCTATTATATTTCTTTGTTCTTATTCTTTCACCAATAACACATTGTATTTATGTTTATGTTACTGCAGCTTTAAAGCAGGTCTTTGAATTTACTCAAGATTTTCTTTGCTCTTCTAGACTCTTTATATTTCCATACAAATTATAAAATTAGTTTATCAAGTACTATTCTCCCCCCCACCCCCCAAAAAGCCTGACAATTTATGTGGAATTACACTTAATACATAGATCATCTGAAGGAAAATTGACATCTTAACCACATTGACTATTTCATTCTATGAGTATGCATATTCCTCTATTTATTTAGATATTACTTAATTTCTTTCAGCAGTGTCTTACAGTTTTTCTGTGTCGGTATTTTAAGAGCTATATTTAATCTCCTGAACAACCCTAAGAGACAGATCCTTATTCTTACAGCCAAGGAAACTAAGTCTCTTAGAGGTTTAAATGATTTGCTCGAGGTCACGCAGGTTGGGAAGTCACTGTGTGGGTAAAGCGTAATCACACAGGGACAAGAGCTTTATAGATTTATACACTGTAAACAACTGCTCAAACGTCAGCTATGATTATTATAGCTATGTGCTCCTGTATACACTGTCCCCCGTGCTGTCACGTAAACGTTCAGAGCCTTGTTCCTCTGTGAATGAACCCAGGGTCCTTAACATCGTGGTTTGGTTAGTTGTCTTCTGGACTTTACTTTGAATTCCGCCTTTTGAGTAAGATTTGGCATCCTAAGAAAAACTGTGGGTGCAAGGACTGTTTTTCTCATTCCTTTAGTCTGGTATGATCTTCGATACATGGTCTGTGCAGTAGATGCTTGCTGAAATAATGATTCAGTCATGATAGTGAATTTTGTTAGGACTCATACTTCCTCAAAATAAGCCTTTTGTGAGCAAGGATCAGCATGACTCAGCAGAAATTTAGGGAACAGTGGCTCCAAAAGACAAACTGATTGTCTACGCCCAAGATTAGAGGTGAGTAGAACAGAGGATGTGGTCTGATGAGTAAGTCTCTCCTGGAGAATTCCTCTTCTTTTATATATTTGTTGCTATAATACCTTGTTTCTGTTTTAGCCTCCCTACTTAATCAGTAGGTCTGCAGTTTACTGAACACTTGGTCATAGATCAGGAGGGTAATTATTTCAGGTCTTTGAATGAAAGACTTTCCTATGTTGTGAAAATGTTCAAAACATGCAATTATGGACAACGATTTGCTTCAGAAAAATGTGCCGCAATGCTGGTGACTCATGGCAAGGGCTCTATCTGTACATTTTCAAGAGGGTGGAAGGATCAGGGTTTAAAAATCAAAATTTTCACCCAGTCTCTATCACCATAAAACAGGAAGTGATCTTCCTGTCCTGTCAAACTCATGTCATCAAAGCAAGGACAAGATATGCAAGAACTGTCACTTGCTTTTCATTGCCACTTACCCATGGGTTGACAATATAAAGCCTAAGGAAGGAAACTTCTAAAATTTTTTCAGGGAAGAAATCATCTTTACAATGCCGGTGTGTATATACACGTATGAGTTGTTTCTGAGCACGCATGTGACCAGTGGACCCCGATAATCATGAGCTCTAATTACCTTATAAATTCTCTCTGGAAATCTTGGGCATTGATATTTGCTATAATGGACAAAATAATATCTGATAATGGGAATAGAAGAGCATCAAAGGAATGTAGGGAAAATTTTGTAAATTAAAAAGATAGCAAGGCAAAAGAAAGTAAACATAAAGAAGCAACAAAACTCTTTAAGTTGGAAATTTTATTCATGAGAAAACTGTTTTAAGTATCAAATATCAGCTCTTTATTTTTCTCATTCAAAGGAACACCAAGAAATATAAGAAAAATGTATCTATTTGTGTATGTTCTAAGGATGCAGCACTCCTAATAAGAGTCCTCTCTGAATTTTTCTCACTGTCCCTCTGAAGTGAATAACTGTTATCTTTTTTAATAATTATGATTTTAATATTGTTTCATTGACCTAGAGAAGCACAAAAGAGAACAATTACATTAAAAATAATAGTACTGATAATCCACCTTGAATTTATACAAGGATTTTCTTATATCAGTGGCAAGGTGTTTCTCATATATCTTAACATTAATGCTCACGTAAAATTTAGATGATTTCTGGGATTAAGTTCAAATAAATCAACTGACTTAAACATTATACATAATTTAAGCAGTTGAAATAGATAATTCTCAATTCCTTCTTCAAACCTCTTTTAATTAGGCTATACTTTTCTCCACTAATATACTATTTTTCTCCTTTTCTCCTCTGATATTACATAACATTGGGATGCATGCCCTTTCACATGTGTCCCTTTATTATTGCATGGAATTAATGCCTGGTAAGCAAGTAATGAAACAAAAGCATGTTGCTGGTACTTAAGGTAGTTTTGAGTATTACAAATATTTAAACACATAACAATACAGCTTTTGGGTTCGAAATTATTGAAACTTTAGGAATGCAAAGTGATCACTTGATTTTTACCCTTGTTTCATTAGCTAGAGATTTTCTGATGTTGACCCTAAGACATTTATAAATTCCAGGATCCAAAATATTTGTTCCCTATGTGTGTACCTTTAAAAGCATTCCTCAAGCAGGATTTAAAGGTATGTTAATTATAAAGAAAAGATGATCACTTCTTGGTCTTTTGGCTAAGATCAAGTGTGAAGGAAAGATGTCTAGCAGTATCTGGAAGACTCAAAGGATGAACATACATTTGAGAATGAGCATTGTATTTCAGGATTTAGATGATTTGGAGAAACCATTCAACAGCCTCTAAAAAATGCTGAAGGATGTGAACTCTATGGATTAAGAGGAAAGAAGTCCCAAAGGGAGAGGCTAAACTGAGATGAGAATCATGAGGTTAATATAGATGTAAGAAGTTTGCAAGGAACTTGCAGTACAAATATTACAAATTTAAAATTTACCACAACAGACATACAGAGCAGAATTGAAATTGTGGAGAATTGAAACAGTGGAAATAATTGGAAAGGTCTTCAGAATTCAGATTAAATGGACAGAGAGGGAAAAGCTGACCAAGAAGATGATATATGAAGATAGATTGTAGAAAACAGCTCAGTATATGGACATAATAGATATTCTTGGACAAAAGATAAGAGTAAATAGGATGAATGCAATTGTCCAAAATATTAAAAATTTTCATTATTTATAAAAAAAAATACCTGTGTTTGCTTTCAGGCTTTGGGAAAAATAATTTAAGAGAAAACCCATACCTTGATATAGCCTGATCAACTTATTTTTAATTAAAAACAATCCTACAGGCATCACAAACAGATTAACAGCAAAGAAAAAAAAGAATTTAATGGGCTAGGGCTACATTTTCAGCAAGGGTACACTAGGTTATTTTCTCTTCTGATAGGAACAAGAAAATCTAGAAAATTCACATGGTTGAAAGCACTGGAGAGCTTCCAAAGCAGTGAGAATTTGTGGGACTAAGAACCTGGGAGAATAAGGAAGCAAAAGTCAAAAGCCCAGCATTTCTTGTACCTCTCAAGGCAGCTGTCAAGTTCAAAAGCAGCTGCGGAGACAATAGAAAGCTGAGCAGGGCTTTGAACTCACTGGGCTAGGGGGGCAAATGTTGGAGTTAGGAGTTCAACCAGAGGAAGGAGCCAGGTTTTCAGCTGTGCCTCTGAAGGGTTACTTACATCCTAGGAATAAACGTGAATTCACAATAGGTCTGCTCCCACAGGGACATAACTGAGCTGTGAGACACCTAAGGATCTGATAGCACTAAATGATTTGGGCTTCCAGCCTTGGGGACCATGAGAAGAAAACAAATTGTCTCTGAAGGAAGATAATACCATCTAGAGCAGCAATTATCTCTACAATTATTCATCAACAACACCTAGTAGTTGGTCAAGTATGACCAAATATGTGAAAACTTAAGATTTGACTGAAAACCAAGAGAGGGTAAAAACACAATAGAAACAAATCCATGGGAAATTCAGATAAGGAAGTTAAAAGGGAAGTTAGTATGGACTTTAAAATAGGTGTGATTACTATGTTGAAGCAATTAAACAACAGAGAAAATTTTGGCAAAAGCAAACAAAAAACTAGAAACTATCTAAAAAATTAAATGGAAAATTCTAGAATTGAAAAAGAGCTGATTAAAACCGAATAGGTTTACAGATAGCTGAAATGGAAGGTAGATAAGATAGGTAAGAAGAAAACAAAGGATGACAAAATCACAGAAAACGCTTGAGATACATATAGGCTATACTGAAAAGGTCTAGCATACTTTTTTAACCCCAAGGAGATGAGAGGAAGAATGAGGGTAGAAGTGATATTTGAAGAGATAATATCTGATAATTTTCTAAAACGGAGGAAAGATTGTGAGTGACACATTCAGGACGTAGAGTCATTCCTCAGTATGGGGGGGGGGGCAGGTTCCAGGACCCCTTGCAGATACCAAAACCCACAGATGCTGGAGTCCCTTATATGCAGTGGCACAGTATTTTGCATAGAATCTATGCACAGCCTCCTGCATACTTTAAATCCTCTTTAGATTACTTTAATATCTATTACAGTGTAAGTACTAGGGCAATCGTTTATTTTTTTAAGATTTATTTTATTTGTGACAGAGACAGAGAGACACAGAGACAGAGAGACACAGAGACAGAGACAGAGACAGACAGAAAGAGACAGAGACAGAGAGAAGGGGGAGGACCTAGAGCAGTCTCCATAGTTGTATGTCATCAGTTTTCAACAATTTTGTTCCACACAGATGGATGGGCATCATGCAGGGTGGGAACTGGGCTGGGGACCTTCTGCATGGGAGGCACACCCCCTTGAGTGAACTAGGGATGAGAACCGAACTGGGGTCCTCCTGCATGAAAACCACACCCCAGTTCAGTGTATGGGTCCGCACGGGCTGAGGCCAGGATTCGATCCTCGGTCCCTGGGGCTGCACAGCTAGTGCTTGACTCGCTGAGCCATCCTGGCTTCCCAGGAAATAGTTATTATATCGTGTTGTTTAGAGAATAGTGTTAAAAAAAAAGTCTGTACATGTTCAGTACAACAGACCCAACCACGATAGGCCTAACTATGTAGTACATGTTGGTAACAATGTAAATTTTTTTTTTCCAAATATTTTTGATCACGGTTGGCTGAATTGACCAATGGGGAATCCATAGGTGTGGATGGCTGACTATACTATAAACTTCAAACAAGATAAATACAGAGAACATTACACCCAGCAACTTCAAAATAAATTGACCAAAAGTTGATCATAAAGAGCAAATATTAAAAGGAATAGCAGTATGGAGAAAAATCAGGCTGGCTCATAGCTAAGGAAAAGAATAAAGGGAAGGATGACAGATTTTATTACCTTAAGACTGAAAACTTGTGTGATCACACAGACGATGTAATGTAGAATTGTATACCTGGAACACAATTTTTACTAACCAATGTCACATCATTAAATAACAATTAAAAAAATGTTATCAATTTGAGCAGTAAAAAAGAAAAAAAAATGTTTATTAAAATGGCTGGATACAAAGTAAAAAAAATGAAAAAAGGAAATGTGTGATCAGGACATCATGAGTATATTAGAATGCAAGTGGGACACTGGGAATATATTTTTAACATGTTATGACAGGTAAAGTATTACTAGTCTTCACATATAAAATAGTATTTCAAATCAATAGAAAATGGGGAACTTATGGAAAATGTTTAAACTTCCTAGATATCATAAATGCAAATTAAAACAATAAAATTTCATCTTTATCCATCAAATCTATGATGTAAAAAATGATAAAACCACTTTTGGCAAGGACGTAGAGGGATATGTACTAGCATTTCTGGTCAGGACTGTAAATTCAGACAAATTTTCTAGACAGCAATTTGGCAATGCGCATCAAAAGCTTTAAGTATTTCTTTTATTCTTTGCTCAGCAACCTTTTAGGATTTTCATCTGAAGGAAATGTTTAAATATGTAAACATTACATTGCAACATTCAAAAAATAGCCAACATGATACACAATCTCACTATCCAACTGATGGTTTATATTATATTTCCTAAAGGTTAAGACATTCTTATCTTTCCAAACTAAATGCATGCTACAGTTGATATTAAAATGCTACCTACAGCTGTCATATAGACTAGTAAGTTTCATGGTGGTTATCATTGCTTTTGCATGTGCAAATTTAACTATAGACTCAAATTGTCATTTTAGTCGAGTTGTTTGCACTGGTATAACTCTAACCATTGTGTGTTGGTGTAACACTGCCAAATCCCTTAGACTTTTAATTTACTTGGGATGCCTCTTTACTGTGACAGGTTTTAGGACACAGTACCTCAAAATATAGCACATTGACTATTTCAAGCTGAAGGAATTTGTGCAGGTACAGGAAAGATTTTCTACCCGTTCTCTGAAACAGGTCATGAGACCCTCATGTGAGAGGAAAGAGGTATCTGGATTTCCTGAGGCCCAGGAGCAGAGAGGAGTAGGCCGGCCTTGCTGGTCCCCAAAGTTTACTCTACTTCGCTGATACCCTTC
>PVKE010026773.1:0-22058 GCA_004027555.1 Craseonycteris thonglongyai
ATATAATGCTTTGATTAGGCACCCTGCTGTAAAATATACTCTCATTAAAGACTCTGCCTCCTAAAAAGCAAACCTCAATACGCTTTGAGTCATATTTTAGTTTTATGACATAATCCTAATATGTTTTTCTACACATGGTCTTTACAAGATGGTGGTCAAAATAAGGACTGTTTAGAAATATCTCTGATAAATTCAAGAAATTATTTTAGTCTAGAACAGAACGCTTCACTTTGGAAAATAAGGAAAATGAGTTCATTTGTTCCATTTGTTAATTTCAGAATACAACTTTTTTCCATTGAACAACAACACTAAAAAAGTCAGCTTCAATTTTTGCTATAGTTATTTAATTTCTAGTTATGCTGTCCAAGCACGCTCACAAAACTAATTTAGAGGATGTCAATCATTTCTTAGTGAACCAAAACACTTTCATTTCACTTGGCACCAGATTTAAGAGGGGGTTGCTTGAACACCTCTATCTATTTCATTCCTCAATTGATCTAATTTCTAGACACAGCCATGGTCCAAATATGAGCACAGGTTCTCCGTGGCTGCCACCTGCAAAGTTTATAAACATCAATCCTGTTGAACAAAAATATGTTTTTGTAGTTACTTAGATATTCTCAAAATAAAGAAAGGTAAATTGTTTATGTCTTCTCTATCTGTATAATCTGCAAGACAGAAGCCTAGCTGTATTTCAGGCGTTAAAAGATTTAACCCCCATCATTTTATTCTACAACTCTGTGTGAAGTTATTCAGTGCACAAATTCACATATGTGTGGACACTTGATTCCTTTGCATTGAAACTCCGTGCCACATGTTCATTAGCATACATGTGTGCCATCATAACCAAATTATAAGGCTTACCTGCAGACTGTTGAAAATGACAAAGAGGACCAACATCCAGAAGTGTCTGTAAGCCATGTGCAGGCCTCCCCAAAGCCATGTCATTGAAATCAGAGCAAACAGATATAAAACCAGTGGAATTTCTAGAAGTCATAAAAAAGAAAAAGAAATTTTGAGCTTCAGAATACTGAGCAGTCACAAATATACACAGTTATTTTGGCTTCATTCTTGTGATACTCTCTATGCCTAAGTACCCATTTTGAAAGCACAACCTTGGAAATCCCATTTTTACGCCAGAGAAGAGCAGGCACATTGCTGAGGCCACATTCTTTCTGTTTTGCTGGTAGGTAGGGGGATGGGGAAAAATGAGAACAGTTCTTCTCCTGGACTACCACCTGCTGGACGCTTCTGGAAATGCCACAAACAGCTGCAGAGATGCAATCACCTTTTAATCCCAAGTAGATCTTGCTCCCCTAGAAATGGTAGGGAGGCAGGCATCCATGTGCTCCTGAAATCTGCATAGTCCAATTTAAAATTTTAAAACAAATGATATAAATACTTGTTTGTATGTGATGGAAAAGTATGTACTCATCTCTCTCTCTTCTTCTTCTTATTTTTTTTTCTGAGAGGGCTACAAACTTTACAGCTAGGGTTAAGAGTAGAGATGATTATGTATTTATTGAATACAGAAGGTAATATATGAGTATATCACAGGAGAATGCAAGACAGAGTCTCAGTTCTCAAGACTTGTCTATTTTGCAAGCTTGATGACACAGGCTGAGGATTAAGACCTCAGAGCCATCATTGATTTAGCTTGGACCTCATTATCCCACAACACTAATTTAAGTAAATTATTAGTTATACTTTAAAAGTTAAAGAACTTTCTAACTCTGAAAGCTCACGATGTAGAGAAAGAGTAACTCTATTTTTCCAGCAAGTCAAAAGTAT
Source organism: Craseonycteris thonglongyai (assembly GCA_004027555.1). Taxonomy (NCBI): domain Eukaryota; kingdom Metazoa; phylum Chordata; class Mammalia; order Chiroptera; family Craseonycteridae; genus Craseonycteris; species Craseonycteris thonglongyai. The sequence goes on from PVKE010026773.1 coordinate 1,792, forward strand.
CCAGAAACCTCAGACTGAAAAAAGACTTGCATGTATGGTGTCAGGTGGGTACTAGATGTATATGGGAATCACTTTGTAAGTTACACTGTCTAACCACTATGCTGTACACCTGAAACTATTAAAATATTGAATGTCAACTGTAATTAAAATTTTAAGAATTAAAAAAAAAAAAAAGTAGAGATGAAGCAACAGATGCGCTACCAAGTTTATTTTACCAATCATTTTCTTGTGCAATTTGTGTCACTTGTTTTCACAACAGATTTCTTCAGGGCCAAGGTACTTCATTACGCTTCCCACTTGTTTTTGAAATTTGGGTTTTAGACTAATAACCTTAGAGAGAAGGGATATTAATATTTACCCAACAAGCTATATAAATTTGGAAAGTGAATCAGATATTAACAGCCGCAAATAAACATACCGGTATTTAAAAGTTGTTAAAAGACATTAGTTGGGACCATACCACTGACAATGCTCATGACAGATCTAAAGACCATTATACTCACCATCACGAATTAACACCTAAAACCCACATGTACTGGTGGAAATTTGAACAATTAAATACAAGTGTAGCAATTATAAGTTTTTATTTTATTTTGAAACAACTTCAGATTTACACAAGAGTTGCAAGTACAGTATGACAACCATTTTTTTTCCTGAGCCATTTGAAAGTTGCTAACCTGATGCCCCCATTGTCCCTCTGTAATACTGTAATGTGTACTTTCTACAAAGTCATTGTCCTACATAAAATTATCTGTCAATTACCCCAGTAGTTTCTTTGTAGCAGAAGGATACAGTAGACATGTTTCTATAAACTCCTTTAATCCCAACCAGTTACCCTGTGTGTCCTTTGTTTTCACGACCACAACACATTTGAAGATTACCAGTCAGATTTTCATGTACAGTGTCCTTAAATTTGAGCTCATCTAGTGTTTTCTTGTGATTCAGATTATAAACTTTGGCAGAAATTATAGGAGTGATGTTGGGTTCTTTTTATAGCATTCTATTGGGCGGCACAAGAATTAATTTGTCTCATTACTTAGGATGTTCCTTGCTTTTTGGCTCAAAAGGACGTTTCAAGCTCATCTTGTATTTTCCCTCTGTCCCAGTGCTGGATTCTTTTAAGGGAGAATGAATGGTACTTACTACGAAACCAAAATCTGGGGCTATGTGCACTCATTGTTATTGGGGTGTTGCTGCTCTTAAACCCGTTCAGTAGAGCTCAAGAATGTATGTACGTAGCTTTTCCTCCCTAGCTGCTTGAGGCTCAGCTGGCATCATGAATGATACAGTAACTACCCAGACCAGGAGGTTCATGACCAATAGATAAGTAAACAAATGGTCATGACATCCTTTATCCTTGGAAGGCAACAGCACCTACGACAGAAATTCAGGAAAAAAATAGCCAACATGGACAAGACCACACCAGTTGTCATCTTGCTCTGTACCAATTTATGACATTATGATGGGATTCATTGGGAAGGGTAAGGAACCAACAGAGAAAGGAAAGAAAAGAGAGGGGGAGAGGGAGAAAGAGAAAAATGAAAACCGAGTAATTTATTTTTGAGAAGAATAAAGGCTTGAGAAGGAGACCATGCTGATATCTTGTCTGATAAACTCTTCATAGAAAAATATAAAACTGAGTTATGATTATAATTGCACAGAGAAAATAAGAATATGAGATAGTTTATACAAAGTTATAACTCCTTTGTCATTAATGCCTTATAGTTGGACAAGTGAGAATGTGTTAAGATCTATTTAATCTTTTATAAAAATTAATTTTTGCGTAATGAAATCACATAATTTGATAAGAGGTCAGAAGCTTATTTTTACTTCTGACAATATACCCGAATATTTAAGAAACTGCGTAATCTCTGCTGATAAAAGTTTTCAAAGACTAAGTATCACGTTCGGCAACTGCATTCTTTGCTCCCACTGTGTAAGCACAAAATTCTATTTATGTCTCTGTACAGAGTACAAAAGGACATGCATATTTTGCACGAACAAGTAGGCACCAAACTTTCAAAAACTGGCCGGCATGTTCCTCTAAGTGCCTAGAGCCAAACCAGTGTGGTGTGCTGACAAAGTTCAGCAAGGAAGCCAAGAGGACGTGCCAGGGCTGACTAGACACACCCATAGTCCATGTTTTTTTGGAACTCTGTAAAAAAGTGTGGTAGGTTGGCACCCCAGATCAGAAACTCTGAAGAGAAGACAGCCAGTCATTAACTGGCTCAGTGTACTGAACAATAGACTACAAACTGGTTTTCCAGCAGTTCAACTATGTTTAAGACACAATTTCACATGGAAGAAACATAACCAGAGGCACATTGAATCTTGTGGGCCTGAAGTTTATAAAACTCAAGGAGCTTTCTTAAAAAAATAAAAATCAAGGAAGTATAATTAGGTATAAGATCTTGAATGGGACTCATGCAAATAAGAAGCCTGGAAACTCAAGTTTCGTCAGCTTTACGGTTAATTCACCTGAGGGATGCCTCAGTAATAATGACCAAAAGGGAATGGAGTGTTGCGAGAGGGCGATAGTGATGAAAGTGGGAGGGGGCATGTTGTTATTTAACAGCTACTATGAATTCCATTTGGTAAATTAGAAATTAATGTTCCATTTAATGCAAATCATTTTCGTTTTGTATTTCCTAAGCTGACAATTCATAGTTGGTAAACTTCTAGTAACTTTTCAGTTGTCTATATAAGTCAGTGCTCACCAAAGCAGGCATTTATAATTGGCAATGTTCGAAATTTACATTTAAGGGTAAATTAGTTAACAGAAAACAGAATCATTTCAATATTCTCAATCAAAGCAAGTCCTATAATCACAGTATTGGGTCAAAGGAATAAGAATGTCTGTAAAGCAGACTATGCTATCCAGAATATATAAAGAACTACTACTACTTAACAACAACGACAACAAAAATAACCCAATTCAAAGATGGGCAACGGACTTGAATAAATATTTCTCCAAAGAAGATGTACAAATGGCCAATGAGCACATGAAAAGACACTCAACATCTTTAATCATTAGGGTAATGGCAAATCAAAACCATAATGAGATACTGTAACTTCATATTCATTAAAATAACTATTGTCTAAAAACTACAAAATTACAAAAGTTGGAAAAGATGTGGAGAAATTTGAACTCTTGTGCATTGCTGGAGGGGATGTAAAATGGTGCAATTGCTGTGGAAAATGGTTTAGTGATACTTCAAAAAAGTTTAACACAATTATCATATGATCTAGCAATTCCATTTCTAGATATATACTCAAAACAGTTACAATTGGGGATTCAAATGGAGACTTGTACACTAAAGTTCGTGGGAGCATTCTTCACAATAGCTAAAAGCTGAAAAGAACACAATATCCGTTATGGAACATGGGACATTGTTGGAACAATAGAATTTTATACAACCTTAAAAAGGAGTGAATTTCTGACACATGCTACAACATGGATGAACCTTGAAGACATTAAGTAAAATAAGCCAGCCACAGAGATGCTGGGATAGCTCAACAGGTTGAGTGCTTGCCTTGCAACTGCAAGGTCCAGAGATTTAATTCCAGCCATGGCCCATGCAAACCCATATGCTGAACTGTGGCACAAATGATAACTGCTGAGATGGTAGTGAAGGTTCCCGCCTCCCATGTGGGAGGCCCCCAGTTGGGTTCCCACCCTGCACAGCCCCACATCCCTCTGTGTGGAATGAAACTATGTCACAAATGATGATGTACAACTATGGAGACTCCCCCTCTGTCACTCCCTCTCACCTTCTCTCAAACAAACAAACAGCAACAAAAAAAAGGCAGAGACAAAGAAGAAATATTGTACAATTCTGATTATATGGGGTGCCTAGAATAGGCAAATTCATAGAGACAAAAAGTGGAACAATGTTCAGCAGGGACTGTGAGTAGGGGGAATAGGGAGTTATTGTTTAATGGGTAAAAAATTTGGGATGATGAAAAGAAGTGAAGGTTGCACAACATTGTGAATGCGTCTAATGCCACTGAATTGTGCACTTAGAAATGAATAAAAAGATAAATCGAATGTTTTGCATGTTTTACTATATAATTGAGAAAAAGAAACAAACAAAAAACACTTGCCAAATAAAAAAAGGCAGACTTGTGTCTAGATGAAGTTACACTACAGGGTAAAAAAAAAAAAAAAAAAAAAAAAAAAAAAAAAAAAAAAAAAAAAAAAAAAAAAAAAAAAAAAAAAAAAAAAAAAAAAAAAAAAAAAAATCAAATCCTCAAAGTACTTAATTTATCAAGGAGTCGCTAATGTGAAATTACTGAAATTAACAAAAAGTCATATATGAAAACAAAGTAGTTTGAAAAGGTTTTAGTGAAAGAAATTACTTGTGGAAAGAAAATAATACAGCAAGTGGATGTGTCATTTAGTAATACTATTAAGAAAGTCTATTTATGAGAGTTAATAAATTCCACTGAGAATACATAAAATCTATTTTTGAGTAGAAAATATGATTTCAATGAATTTAATTGCCATTTTTTTTTCAAAGTACGGTGCTGTATTATCTCTTTTCTTTGTAATTGCAGACTTGGCATTTATTGCTCTTCACCAGTGACAATAAAGGTTTTATTATGGAAATCATACGGCATTTACATGAGGCTGAAATTTATTCTGTGTTTACAATCTTCTAAAGTACTTGTTTTAATTTTATCTCACTGACCTTCTGATTCTAACAATTTGTATGTGCTACTAAAATAAACTCATCACCGTAAAAAAGGAACACAACTGTGAAATAATTTATGGTTATTTATGGGTCTCTTTCCAACAACAGGCAAGCATTATTTTAAATTAAAGAAAAAAGCTAATTGAAATTAAAAGGTATGAAAAGGCCTATATATAAAATATGGCTCTTTATTCTGAAATTAATAGATACTTGGAGGCAAAAACATTTCACTGATCTGACCCATTTCTTGGTGAGAATGTTCTTGAGCTTTAGTAGCAAGGGTTAACACTAATCCTACAATGCATAGTTGCGCATCAGTGTTCTCAGCAAATAAACCTAGTCACAGAAGAAGACAACAGGGCACATATTTCATAGAACTGCCAAATCAGAATTAGGATACTGTAGATGGAACAGATAAAACATTATGGATTAGGTGCAAATTGTTCAAAGAAACACTCCATACTTCATTTGGATAGCTTTCATTCATAATCTTTGGTCACTAGTCCATCTCATTTTATGAAAAAAAGGAGAAAGATACCAATCTACAAAGCCCTGCTTATGTAAGCACTCGTTCACGAAACAAAATATGATGGCCGGCGGAGGTCCATTCATGTATTGCCTTTATGTTGTTTTTTAAAAGAGAAACCATGATGCCTTCGTATTTGCTGTTTGCACCCCTGAAATCAATTCCATATCATGTTTGAATGCCATACATTTTGCACATGTACTGTACACAGGTAATGCATCTGTATTTTTTATATGTGTGCACATTTATCATTGGAGCTTTTGTACATAGTGGCAGTATTGTAGCTGATCGGAAAATGTTTGATATCTCAGCAATTTTGCATTTTTGTGTCTCAAATAAAAAACATTTTGATGTAAGAAAAAAATAGGTTGGTTCAAATATTAAAATTTCCTTGTGCTTCAGTACTTGAAACACATTCCCAGAAGAGCTCTTTAAATCCATTTGGATATGAGAATCCACTCTAAGTCCTGTGCTCCTGTCTCTAGATACACTTGCAAATATTTGATGTAGCAGGGTAGACTCTGTATACTTCAACTCTCCATTATGTGCCAGGTTTTTCACTTGATTTAGCCATCCTTACTACATTTATAATCTCTAGAGTCACTTTCTGTCAATGACCACTTTAGGGCCAACAATTTCCAAATATCCATCTCCATCTCTCCTAAGCTCCACACCCCTAAGACCTGGAGACACTCAAAGTTATCTCAAATTCAGTTTATATAAACCTGAACTTAGTAACCTTGTTCTCAAGCTTTCTCTTCTTTCTGAGTACTAGTACCACTATCCACATAAATCTACCCCATCATTGATTTTTCATCATATGTTAAATAAAAAATAAACCAGAGTGGGGATATACATAAAGTAGTCAGCACAGAGCCTGGAACAAAGCATGTGCTTACCAAGCCTTATGTGCTGTAGACCTCATTTATCACCATGATGATTTGAGTCATTAAGGAAAAATAGTGCATGGCTTTAGATAGCTCCCTCTTTCATATGTGAAGTACCAAAATACTGCATAATAAAAAATGTTTAACTTATTTTTCCTAAATGGATTTCTCAAACTTGTTTAGCTATAGAGAACCATGTTTACCTGACAGAATCTGCAAATCACACTTGGAAGAAGGTTACTTTCAGTGTACAGGCTTTGAGTTCCATCACATACAGTCACTGGAAAGTTCCTGACTAACATATGTTATATGGACCTCTCAGTGTCTTCTATTTCCCTCCCTCTTCCTTTGATTTATTCCATTCTGTTCTATCCTGTCCTGTTCAGTTCCACCCCATCCCATCCCATCACACCCCATCCCGCCACACTTAAAAATCCTGGCAATGAGACTCATCATTATGTTGTGACCTACAATTTGTAGACCTCTGCTCTAGACAATAATTTAAATAGGATATTGTAGGCTATCTTAATTATATCTACATTGCAGCTATAAGGTAGCCCCATAAACATCACTATAGTACAGGCTAACACCTAATACATTCTTACGTGGATTTATCCTGACCCTTACTGATATATGAAGGAGGTAAGCCTAATTTGGAAGGATCTATACAGGTGAGATGTTGGATCTGGAGGCAGCGAAGTCAGTAATGATTTAGAGTATATTTTCCAGGGGGAAAAAGAGGGAGAATATGAGAAAATTCTCAGAGGAGTCTCAAAGTCTACTGAGAACCTAAATAGCAGCACTTTGTCGATGGCCGACTTAGGGCTTTTCTGAATGTGAAGGACAGTCCAGTGTCAGGCCTACACTGAGTGTGATTTATTAGAATTGAAAAAAATGGTACAAGTCTAGAATTATGGTCTCGTCTTGCAAAAACTATATATAATTTTCAATTTGCAGGCTATAATTTTGAATCCAAGGAGAATAATCAAGTTAGACGAGACATACCCACATGGACCTTGCATGAACTGTTATTAGAGTAATTCCATTTAAACCATGTACTTCAAAGTTGCCACATGCTATCCTACTGTGATGGGGGTGGGGGGTCAAACAGGACTGTGATTCTTATGGAAATGGTTAAATGGGTCCGTTTTCTTCTTGTGAGGAAAAATGTCTTGGAACTACAGGAAAGACAATTATCAATTCGGTTCACAGCCAACATAGTACTTTCTACATACTTCATTAATGTGTCATAAAAACGACATTATGAAAAAAGTTTTTAGAAGATCAGAGTTCTACAACAAACTTAAAGTCAGCCAACTAATAATCGATGACTAGCTTAACCTAGTTTTCAAAACACATTACCAATTAGCTGTTAAAAAGTTTATTATATACTCATCTTTAGGCATGCCAAAGTACATAACAGCAGCTTGAAACACACTTACTTCTTTTTTTACACACCACAATGAAAATGTACAAGACATCTTTAAATCTGCCTACATCTATATTTTGAATCTTACTAGACAGCCACATAATTTTTGGAAATGAGGTTACTATGTATTTGGCCATGTATAGCCAGTTATGGTTTATAGGTAGTTGGATAGGACATCACACTGTAGTCATTAAGATTTCATGGGTTCAAATTCAACAAGAAAGTCTTGAGTTAATTGTGACACAATGTCTCAGAAAAATTAACACTAAAGATAACTCTGTGTATGCAAGAAAATATTTTTATGGTGTGTTACATATGTTAGATCCCAAAACTGTTTTCTGGTAAACCCTCAATGCTCAATCTGGATAAATGCCAGCTAAAGCAAATGCTTATTTTCTTTCTTTTAGTTGGTTCTTCTAGCTATCACATCAAAAAACTGTAATGCCAACTTAAAATTTTATTTTTGTTTTTATTTCCTTTGCCATGTCACTATTCTAAAATATTTGAGTTAAATCCTTTCATTCCCCTCTGTCACACAATTAACTGCATTTCTTCTCTCAACAGCTATAAGAATATAGGGGCATTTATTGCTTGGTCTTAAAGATAATAATATATGTATAGTCCCAAAAGCTTTGGGGATATTATTTATTCTCTGTTGCTAAATAACTGTATTTGTAAATAGAGAAAATTAATACCAAATCACCAACAGAGCTGTGTTTAGGCACATACAATAATAACAGCCCATAAAGTACTCTAATATCTGTATTATTTAAAGGCTTATTATCCATTTACACAAAGGCATAGTATCCATAGGTGTGGCAGAGATTTTTATGCCTATAGAAGTAAACTAATATCTCAGTGCTCAATATTACTAATAAACTTGGACTAAGCCCTTACAGAAAAAAGAAAGAGAAACCATTGTATTAAGAAAGGTAATCCCCAGGTTGAATGCACTGGGGGTAATCTAGAAAGAAGGAGGCTGTCCAAAAAATAATATCTACATTCATAATACTTGTATATTAGTGATTTGTACCCAACAATACACCTTTAAATTTTTCTTTCTGGTTGAAGCCAGGATGGCTCAGTGGGTTAGGCGCTCACTTTGCAAGCCCCGGGGACTGAGGATCGAATCCCAGCCCTGGCCCGTGCGGACCCACATGCTGAGCTGGGAGTGCCCCCAGTTCAGTTTTCACTGGGGCGAGACCCCGGCCCAGTTACTGCCCTGTGCAGCCCTGCGCCAACCTGTGGAATGAAACTATGTGCAAAAACCGATGATGTATGGCTATGGAGACTATTCTGGGCCCTCCCCCTTCTCTCTGTCTCTGCATCTCTCTCTATGTCAAAAACAATAAAAATAAATCTTTAAAAAAAGAATATAGGACCATACCATATGTATGGTTCTACTGCTTAAAAGTTTTTCTTTCTGTATTTGTATGTCCATGTCATATGTAGATCTTAAAATCTGTGAGATTTTAATTCAAACTCTTTTCTCTTCTCTTTCGTGGAGTTAAAATTGTTAATGGGTAGACTATTTTAAAGTTGTCTAATACAAGTAGCAAATGTAGATACTGCAGACTCTTTTTGCCCTAGGCTCAAAAGTCTGTTTCTAGTCTTCCCAACTGCCCTGCTCCTCCTTTCTTTTCAAGTGAGAGCATTGGATTTTATTTAACCCTGGATACTATGGGTTTGGCTTTAGTATGTAAGACTAATGAATGAGCAGCCATACAGTTTTTTGGTCACTGTGCTTCCCAAGCTGTCCCTCACACCCTCCAAATGGAGTTATATGTTATTCAATTCTATCTTTAATAGGCTAGACATATCATGATACATTTTTTTGTTTGTTTTTTAAACCAGGTGAAGCTAATTCTGAGACACAGTATATGAAACACATTTGGGGAAAAAAAATTTTTTTTTCATGGTGACAAAACATCTTTACCATAACCACAGATTATGTATTTATTTGCAAATACTCTGGCATTGGGAGAGGGGGTGGTGATGGAGAAAGAAAATCACCACATTTTTTTGAAACTGTATAATTGAGTGTAAGGATCATATATTGTTCATTTCAATTACTTGTTAATTTACAACCACACTGATTTAGTCTTTATATACAATAGGGCTTTAAATTGCTCTTAGACACTTTTAGTCTTTCCTATGACTCAATCTCTACCTCTTTCTTGAAGATGATATATACTTATTTATATCACATCATTTGCTTTCCTAACGGTTATAGATATTAAATTTAATAATTTGCTTTGACAAATTTAATGAAAAGAAAAATGATCTGGGGAAGCCAGGATGACTCAGTGGGTTAAGCACTCACTTTGCAGCCCCGGGGACTGAGGATTGAATCCTGGCCCTGGCTTGTGCAGACCCATATGCTGAACTGGAGTGTGTTTTCCATTAGGGAGGCCCTGTTTGGTTCTCAACCCCTGGTTCGGCCCCTGGCTCGAGGGGGTGTGCCTCCCATGCAGGAGGCCCCCAGCCCAGTTCCTGGCCTGCTCGGCTCCCACCCACCTGTGTGGAATGAAACCATGTTGAAAACTGATGACTTACAACTATGGAGACTGCCCTTGGGCTATCCCCCTTCTCTCTGTCTCTATCTCTCTGTCAAAAGCATTAAAATGTTAAAAAAAGAAAAATCTATTTTGAATATGGGCCTTCAGCCAATTACATTTTTTTAAAGCATGCATTGGGGTTGACTCAGTGGGATTTATTCCATAAAAAAGGCAGAATAGTATAGTGGTTATGAGCGTAGACTTGTGGCAGATTACCTGAGAGCCATTTACTAGCTGTGCGACCTTGGTAAGTTACACAACTGCTCTGAGACAAAATTTCCTCATGTGTACAATGAGAATAATATTAGCACAGCCCAAATAGGTTTTGTAAATTCAGGGAGGATTTAATGGTTGAAATACAAAACATTTAGAACAGTTTTACATAAACTTTGCCTGCTGCTTATTATTCAAGAAATATGTTTCATTAGCAAGCATAAGAATGTATTAGCTAAAATGTGATATGTAAAAAGATGAATTATATATGAAGTTTCTTTCATATATATGTATATATACACACATATGTATACATGTGTATGTATATATACACATTTTTATATACATATATACATGTATATACATATATACATACATACATATGTGTGTGTGTGTATATATACATATACATATATACACACACACAAACATATACAAACACTAAAATAAAAGATAGAAGATAAATATTAGACGAGCAAGATCAAATTATATAAAAATTCAAAGAAAGCAGCATTACCTTTTGGTAATGGTATCAGGGAGACCTTTTTGAGAAAGAAGGAATTTCAGCTGGGCCTTGAAGATGAGCTATATTTGAACATGTAAAATTTGAGCTTAAGGTAGAGGGAACAGCATAAAGAGAGGCGAAAAGGCAAATGCACAAATTAGTGTAAATTATTCATTTTGATTGAAGGTAAAGGTCCATGAAGGTGAATAGTAAAAAGAATATTTGTAGCAGGTCATGAGGGATCTTTAGGGCCAGGGTAACCAATAAAAAACTAGTTTATAGGAAATGGAGAGCCATTTAAAATTCTGAGAAGAGGTATGGCCTAATCAACATATGGCTTAATCTTACAGGAATGTAAATACAAAGTCTGGCAGAAGTAACGTCCCTTATGATTGTAACAAAATCATAAACATGTAATTCTGTAATGACAATATCACATTCAAGCACATTATACTACTTAAAAAATGCTGTTACTTCGGCCAGACCCTGTAGGTTGTTTGAGAGAATGCTGGAGGCAGAGATACCAGTAGGTAACTACTGCCTGGCCAAAGTGAGTGATAAGGAAGCCCTGAGGCAAGAAAATGGCAGGGGAGTGAGTGCCTCTCAATGGAAAGAAGGGATGGACATAAAAATATTACAGAGTAGTACTCCCAACCCAGAAAACAATGAGGAACTTAAAAACTATACAGATATTAGGACTTCATCACTGGAGATTCTAAATCACTCTGTAGAAGGACTAATTAAGTCATAATTTCTGAAAGTGTGATTTTGATTATCAGTTAGTTTTGACAACTACTGATCTGAAAGTCTAGGACTATGGAGTAAAATAAATTACATTGGCTTCAAGGTTAGAAAAATAACCAAAGGATTAAAAGAAGAGAAGAAAGGGGGAGAAAGAATAGCACAGAGATCAGAGCAGTTGAGACAGGCAGACGGGCAAAGCTGATGACAATTTTTGTACTTCCTAAGGACAAGATATTATTCTCAGGAAGAGGATAGAAAAGAAGCTGGGAAGAGAGTTGGGCACAAGTTGATAGATTTGAAAATTATCACTATGACTTGAAAAAGGAAAAGACAATCCCTGAAAAACACCTATATTTCAGAGTTATAAGTCATAAGAAGAATGAGGTATGGCCTGGGATTTAGCAGGAAAATTAAAAGAGAGTATTATAAAAAACAAGTGAACTAGACTACTCAAGGGAGGGTACTGATTGATGCAGAAGTGTTTAAGGATAAGGACATGAGGAAAGAGATCAGTAGATTTGGTGGCCAAAGTTACAGGTGATGAATGAAAGAGAATAAACAAGGTATTCTCAAGGCCTAGCAGTAAACAGAAGGTGATGAGTACAAGTGACTCACATAGACTACTGTTCAAGAAGTTTGTTGGTGGAGGAGGCAGGGAAGTAACTTGTAAGGCAGAAGAATTATAAGTAAGCACTTTTAGACAGTGAAAAAGTGATGCATGTTTTTGGATGGAGGGACAGATATTTAAGATGTAAGGAAATTGGAAAATTGAATAAAACATGTTCCAAGAGAAAGAAAAATTGAGAGGATTATCTCTGATCAGAATAATTTACCTCCATATCTAAAATGGGAGGAAAAGTGGTAAAGAAGGGAGACAATAAAGAGAAATGACCACATAAAAATAAGGAAAGCTGCGTGTAGTAACATGTTGTTTTCATAATTGTACAGAAAATGAGTATAAAAGGTAATTATACACAAGACTTAAGGGCAGTGGAATTTGTTTCAAAGATTACTTAAGAATCAATTAAAAATAATCCAAGGATTATTTTTGGGAGAAGCAGAGATGGCTGAGTTTAAGTTTACTTAGAATAAATTAGTATCTATTAGAGAGTAGTATTAATTGGCTGGTAAAGAGAACTGTGTGACATAGATAATACTGATGATTGACAAACTTGCTTAAGGAAGGAGCCAAGTTGGTGAGGAAATCAAGGGACTTAGTGAAAATGTCCTTAGAATGTTCAGTTACAGGTTGGAAAAGAGGGATGTCACAATGAGGATAAAGGACAAGTAGGAGTGAGGAGCAAGGAGAGGAGGACAGAAACGAGTTGTGCTCAAAGATGTGTGGAAGGAAAGGGTGACTCAGGAAGGAAGAGTATCATGAGAAATAATTTAAAAATCTAAAAAAAAAAAAAAAATTAGGGACATAGTGATCTTGAAGTGCAGGAAGGAACAAAAATATTTTTGACATCCTATTAATTGGCAGAAATGACCTCTTGCAACTGGTTGTAAGAAAAGGGATCTTTTATGAGGCAGAACATTTCAGTTATAATAAGGCAAATGAAAGAGTACTTTTGTGAAAAGATCTTCACCTTTGATATGGTGTACTTTTCTTCTGAAAGGAAACGACATTTTATGTCGTTTCCTTTTATTCAGCTGAGTTTTATAATATATAAAATATTAAGAATGGCAGTATAATCATAGGCATTATGCCAAGTATACATTAAAAAAAATTATTATGCAATTGCTAATTTCCCAGGTTACTTGTCCCCATTTCCTATTTTCCTAGTCCTAGTAAACCCTATGTTCCTTTATTATTGACTCTTCTCTTTAATATTGTACCAGTTGATCAATTAAAGTGTGATCAACTATTATTTGGTGACTGTATATATTTTAAAAGAACTGTAGGCACTGAATCATAAAGTGAAAGTATCTGTAAATAACGAGAGTGGCAATAAATAACACAAGGGGAAAATTGCAAATCAAGAATGGAATTTACATTTAAGAATCTGGGAGCCATAGTTTCTTCTAGGATCACTCTGTTGACTGCAACAAAGGCTGCTCGAAGACCAGGTCAAAGGGGGAATACAGTGTTTTCAATGTTATAAACATTCCAAGATAAAAAAGAGCCTTAAAAAACTGATTTTATATACATTATTTGAAAATTAGCTGAACACAAATTTTAGAGAGATACATTTTAAAAAAATCAGAAGTTTTATTTTCATCAGCCAAGAGTTAAATGGAAGACTTCAGTCATTTATTAAAAAGAATGCTTAAAAAATAATGAATATGAGTAACTTTTTATGTAGCTTTCAAAAGAGTAGAAAGCAATGCCTCATCAGTAATTTTTTCAGGATAAATAAAAACATTCGAGAGGGAGAAACCCTTTAAAAGAATGAAGTATGCCAGGAAAATTAAAGTTTAAACTTTTTATTAATTTGGAGAAAATTTGCAAAGGAAATATTTAGCAAACTCTCTTGTCTAAGTACAAAAAATCTAAGCAATTGGGAAAGTTTCTTTGGTTTTCTGAGTCAAATTGAGCCATGTCAGTAGTATGCATACATCAACAAGAGCTGCCAACTGCCTTGAAGGTCAAAGAGTACGCAATGCATGCTGAGCAATAATGCTACTGTGATGCTCTATTACTGGTTTTAAATGTATACCATACTGATCATATCTTCCACGAATGCCCTATTGAAGCCTATTCATGATGTGTATCAAGATGAAAATTTGTTTTAATTCCATTCCCTCTCCTCCCTGACCATAAATAAAGTTGTTGATAAACTCAGCAAGTGACAGTGAATTTAGTTGGTTAATTAAGTCCAGACATAGAAATCATGCCACTTTTAGGCAACAGCACTAGTTCAGTATAGCTGAAGAGAGAGATGGGAATTTGGAAGGTACTTAGATCATGAGGGTTGAGCTCTTAAACAGAAATTTAGGCTCTCTCAACTCTATAATTTTATATTTATCTGGATGTCCTAAGCCTTAGGAAAGTAAATCTTGATATTAATTTTTAATAAGTATTATTAAATCCCAAATGTTTTCTAAAATAATAAAAAAATAAATACTGAACGACTGACTACACATCATCTTTTAGGCTCAAAGATTTTTAATTTGAATCTTTGAAGATTGAGGTCATAGATATGAATCTAAACAAAGGATGAGCATCCATAATATTTCTTTAAATATTTTTTATTTTCCCACCACTATTGGCAAAATGTGGGAAGACGAAACTGTGTTCAAAGATTTTTAAAGCTCAAATGGAAGAGATTGTTCATTGTCTAATGAGAAGCTCTGGGGTTTTCCTTAGGTCCCTGGGCATTGTTCTTTTATTTTCTTTCAGCAATGAAACTGAGAATAGACTGCAAACAAGCAGTTTACTGCCAAGGACATGTGAAACCTGTTATATTGGTCATTCTGGATCCAATTCAAGCACATATTGTTACTAGGTAAGATTACCGTACTTTTATTTTGCTCTAGTGGAAGCCTCAATTTTGCTTTAGGAAAAAAAGGTCATACTGTATTTTTTCCATTTTTATTTATAAACCATGTATGTTTCTGCAAACGATTCCATTTAAAATTACAATGGCAGGCTTATAATTTTGATGTAAGAATAATAAGAATACTAGAACCACAGTGTTTCAGCCATGGATTGCTACATAATAAATCACTACAGAATTTAGTGGCTTAACATAAAAGACTATAAAAGTGGTCAGTTTTTCTGCTCTGTGTACTATCTACTATACTTGAGCTTGATCCTGTAAGAAGGCTTCTTCACTCACATATCTGGAATCAGAGCTGGGGTGTCTGAAAAAATTGAAGGGTAGCCAAAAAAGTGGCTAGCTCGGGTTTCAGCATCATGGTGGTCTTCGGCTAACGGGAGTGCTCACATGGTAGCTGGTTTCCAAGAGAACAAGAAGCTGAAACTGCTCGTTCTCGTGAAGGCTAGAGCCATTATAGCACAGTATCATTTCCACAATATTATAGTGGTCTAAGCAAGTCCAAAGCCAGTGCAAAGACAGATTTAAAGGGAAAGGAAACAAATCCCACTGCTTTATATGAGAAATAGCATTTTCACAAGAGGAGGAAGTAAGTGATGGCGGCCATCCTTGGCGAACACAACACAGAATCTACTGCATTTGCCAGGAGCTCTTTCTGTTCCCTCTTTCTCCACCTTTGCATTTCATCGAGTTTCATTGAACTTTATATGAGTTTTTAAAAATGTCAGGAGAAACAAAGTCACTGAACTTTAGGATGTGAGAAACGATACTTTGTAATATTCATTATAACAAGTTCTCAATGATTTTCATAACAGCATGGAATCTCGGTTTACATTACTATTTTCATTTACTATAAATGTGAAGTGATGGAGCCTCAGAAGAAATGGAAGCATTCATTCTTAAACTTGTTCTCAAGAAGTAGCTATTACAGTACCAGTAAATTCTAAATACCTCAGATTCATGTTAAAACAACTAGCTGAATCAAGCCTCCTTTATATTTTTATCTATCAAATTGAAACATACTATGTGTGAGTTTTTTTATAAGAAAAGAATTTGTAATCACCCACTTGCCTCTTTTTATTCAAATTAGTTTTCCTTCCCTGATTTATGAATCGTTCCTCACATAAGAACTAGATGAATCAGAAAGGAGCCAGTAAATTGTAATGAGCCTCAAAGAAGAGACAAGCTTATCATTGCCAGAGATCAAAACCAAACCCTAAAATTACAGGCTCTGCTGAAAATACTGTTTGAGACATTGAAATTTAGTTCAGGAAACATGAATCTCATTAGGAACCACTGACCTTGGAAAATTCAGTTGATAGCAGCTAGGCAGCAGAATATGCTAGGAGGCCAAGCTGTCATTGCTGTCCCAGGCCACGCTCAGAAAGAGAAGGGACTGATAGTGGCCACTGTTGGAAGACTACAGCACAGAGTGTAATTTACTTATTAGCAGCTCTTTCTCTCTCCCCCAACTCCTCCCCATCCCACCTTTCCTTTGGATTTCATTGAGTTTATATGAACTCTGAAATTAAGGGATATTAGGGGGGAAAAGTCACTCAAAATATAGAGTTGTAAAATAATTGATACTTAGGACTCAACCAATGCATAAGTATTGATTTAAAATTGCTTCTGTTGTCAGGAACATCTAATCTTTACAATAGTGAATAGTTCGAAGAACAGTTCTATAGATATTTGGAAGATTCCAGGACTAAAGAAATGTTATTCAAACAGGTGATGTTGGTGTTAACTAATTGCATCTGTTTAGCAAATCTAAAACTCTAAGGTAAATGTATAATTATACTTATTGTAGTGCTAAAAACAAATAGACAAAAAAAAATAGCTTGGCTATAAGAAATCTACAAATCGAACTTTCCTATTCATAATGCATCATATGCATTGTTAAAAGTGATTTATAAACAAAAAACCCTTGGCGTTTACTCAACAATATTCAACTTGTAACATAATTTGTGGAACTAGAAAATTGTGCTTTTGTAAGAAAATGGGGGGTTATTTTTACTCTTGGTTTATTACTTGAGAATACATTTCTCATATCTAAAATGCTCTTCTGATTAAAAATTGTAGGGCAAAATACCATTTCAGCTGCTTTAGGCAAAAGGGTTGCTTCTACAGGCTTGGAATTGCAGAGAACGAAGCTGGGTCTGCTTGGGTCTAATTTGAACTGCCATCCTTCTCAGCTAATAAGTACATATGGGATATAAAAGGTGCAAGTTCCTCAAAAGAAAGGGAAGAAGCTAGGTGCCAGTCTCAGTGTTGCCTCTGAAGCTTTGGTTTTCAGAGAACTTAGCAGCATCTGCAAGCACAATGGCATCTGAAATCCTGGACAGGGTTTGTGCCACTTTTCATAACAGCATAGAATATCAGAAGCAACAAAAAGGTGTTAACTGTCCAGGTTTTCAAAAATATAGACCTGGAAGCTTTCAAAATGCACTTTGTATTTTGCAAATATACTAGACTTTTTGGCATTCTCCCACCCCTTATTTTTTTTACAATGTGATATCCATTGTATATATAGTTAGGTTAAAATTTTATTTTTAAAATTTTTTTGACAGAGACAGAGAGAGACAGAGAGAAGGGGGAGGGCCCAGAGCAGTCTCCATAGTTGTACATCATTGGTTTTTGGCAAGGTTTCATTCCACACAGGTGGGTGAGGGCTGCACTCGGCAGAAACTGGACTGGGGGCCTCATGCATGGGAGGCATGCCCCCTCAAGCCAGGGACAAAACAGAGGCGGGGTGCGAAAACTGAACTGGGTGCCTCCCGCACGGGAAGCACACCCAGTTCAGCAAATGGGTCTGCACGGGCCAGGGTCAGGATTTGATACTCAGTCCCCAGGACTGCAAAGTGAGTACTCAATCCGCTGAGCCATCCCAGCTTCCCCAAAGTTTTATTGTTAAGATTTATTGTATTCTTTTTGACAAACAGAGAGAGAGAGAGAGAGAGAGAGAGAGAGAGAGAGAGAGAAGGGGTAGGGCCCAGAGCAGTATCCATAGTTGTACATCATTAGCTTTCTACATAGTTTCATTCCACAGGTGGGCTCAGAGCCACACAGGGAGGTAACTGAGCAGGGGGCCTCCGACATGAGAGGCTCATTCTGGCGGGAACCAAACTGGGTGGGAAGCACACACCCCAGTTCAGCATATGGGTTCACACAGGCTGAAGCTGGGACCAGGACTCAATCCTCAGAACCTGGGGCTACAATGTGAGCACTCCACCCACTGAGCCATACCAGCTTCCCAAATTTTTTTAATTCTGGAAAATTCTCAGCCATGACCTTAATCAAATCTTGATTTTTCTTCATTTCTTGTCTTCTTTTCTTCTGGCAATCCATTCTCATATCCTTTAGCTTTGTTTATCTATTGTCTTTTTTTTTTTTTTTTTTAATGTTTCCTTGGTAAATTCCTCAATCCTAGCTTCACATTCTAATTTATTAATATCCTCTTCTCAATGTCTCATCTAGAGCTTTTCTCACATATTAAAATATTCAAAATTTTTAATTAGTATATTCTTATTGCCATAATATCATTTTTAATTTGTATTTTACTTTTACTTGTTTCTATCTATTTTTTTAAGGTTAAACGATCTTAGTGCTGTCTTACTTTATACCAGGGATCAGGCACCAAACATTTTCCACAAAAGGCCAGATATTAACTATGTTAGATTTTATAGGTCATATGGTCTGTACTGTATTACATATACTTGACTCTATATCGTGAAAGCAGCCATAGAATACGTGTAAACAAATGGGTATGGATGTGTTCCAAAGAAACCTTTTCTTGCAAAAATACGTCTCTGCAGCCACTTTGGAAAACAGTTTGGAGGTTCCTCAAAATCTGAAACATAAAGCTACCATATGGTCCAGCAATTCAACTTCTAGGTATATATTCAAGATAAATAAAAACTCATTAATACAACAACTTGTATCTGAATGTCCATAACAGCATTCTTCATGCTCATGGGTATGAGATTTCTTTTAGAGATGATAAAAATGTTCTAAAATTAGAATACAGAGATAGTTACAGAACTATATAAATATATGAAAGACCACTGAACTATATACACTTTAAACAGATGAATTTTATGGCATGTAAATTATATCTCAATGAAGCTGTTAAAAAGTAAATACATGAAATAGAGAAACAGGTGAGTAGCTGGTACGACCTAGTTTAATAATTCCTGCTTTATATTTGTGAGGCTTCTAATGTATTTATTAAAAGTTATTTATGAGGATTTCTGGTCAACACAGTGGAGTAGGTAAACACTTTGCTTGCCCCCTCTCACAACCACATCAAAATTAAAAACTAAACTACAGAACAACCATCATGGAGACTTACCTGAAGTCTAGCTGAACTGAAATCCTATAATTAAGAATATACAGAAGAAGCCACCTCGGGACTGGTAGGAGGTGTGGATGTGGAACTGGCTACCAGTTAAAAAGAGGCAGGGATATATCTGCTGTGAAGGTCACCCCCCAGAGGAGCTAGGGGTCCAAGCCCCACTCCACGTTCCCCAGCCCAGGGTTCCAATGCTGGGAAGAGAAGTCCCCAGAACTTCTGGCTGTGAAAATCAGCTGAAATGCTGACTGAGTGAGATGGAGGGCTGCTGCAATCCCAGGAGCTCCCTTTAAAAAGCCAGTGCATGGACTTATTGATGGACTCTCCTCACTCTGAGCTCCCACAGTAGGGCAGCAGTTTAAACGATGCCATGGACAACAGGGAAGAACTGAATTGTCTGGTTTCAGGGTACGGGCTGGAGGGGCAGCCTTCTCCTGGACAAAAGTGCTGTCAGAATCCATTTTTTCTTTGTTGAGCCCTCTCTACTCCTGGCACATAGTTGCAGGTGGCCGCCATGTCTGACTCTCCATCAACCTGGCAAACACTGCTTGCCTACGCTGGTGATTGCCTGAGACTGCACCCTACCCAAATTGCCAACCCACCCAAGCTGCTACTAGTGGTATTTCCATACAAAATAGACTATTTTGGTTTATGCTATGGACTGTCCTAAAATCTTTTTTTTTTTTTAAGATTTATTTTTATAGTTTTTGACGAGAGAGAGAGAGAGAGAGAGAGAGAGAGAGAGAGAGAGAGAGAGAGAGAGAGAAGGGGGTGCAAAGAAGTCTCCATAGCTGCGTGTCATTGATTCTCTACATAGTTTTATTCCACAGGTGAGTGTGGGGTTGTGCACGGCAGGAAAT
>PVKE010026774.1:0-22056 GCA_004027555.1 Craseonycteris thonglongyai
AGGACCGAGGATCGAATCCCGGCTCCGGCCCAGGCAGGACCCACGTGCTGAACTGGGGAGTTCCCACAGTTCGGTTCTCTAACTGTCTCTGTCTCTGTCTCTCTCTCTATCTGTCAAAAAGTAAAATAGAAATAACTATGCACTGAAGACAAAAAGATAATTTCTCTCTATAAATGTGAAAAGATAAAAAAAAAACCAATCGTGAACCATGAAACATGTTGCACGTCAAACTCTGACTGTAACTGTATCTCAATAATATGGAAATAAAGGATTTTTTCTCAGATCTTTTGTAGGATAAAGGAATGACAACATCTCTCAATTTTCTTATCCATGTACTAGAAAGAAATGCACATATTTACCTTATAGAAAAGCACTGAGAACTTGTAAATATTTCAGAAAACTGATGCATTTTCCCAGGTTTCTCAAACATAGTCTTTATTTGAATGTTTAAAGTTCGGAATAGCTTGCTATTTCTTCTTCTTCTTCTTTTTAATGTCTTCTAATTTCTTCATGCCAAATATACTTCTGTTTTAATTATAATCCTAATTATTATATGACATTTTCCTGATGCTCTCCAGTCTGTGATCTGCATGATGTGCTGATAACAATTTATGTCTACTTCTTCAACTCTCCCACACCCCTCTATAATCTTAGGCTCCACAATAATTTCAATGTATTGTTTCAGTCTTTCATTGATTGATGGACAATTGTACAGTATTGATACTGTTGATTTTCCAACTATGAGAGAAAGCCATTTTCTCGTGGTTACTTGGAAAGTGCCCAGTCCTGAATTTCCTTAGAACAATTCGACTCTTCCTCTCTTTCAGTTGCTCTTCTAGGCATTTCTTTCTTAATCCACCCTGAAAATGTTAATGTTCCCCATGGTTCTAAACTTAGTGAAGCCCACTCATCTTACTTTAAGTAGAGTACTAAATTTACATCCCTGAAAACCGGACTGCTACGTCTAGTCCATCAGACTTACATTTTGAGGCTTACAGCAGCAATTGTAAGTCATTTTAGAGTCACTTTAAAACTATATTCATCAATTTCAGGAACAAAAAAGTATGGAGCTCAACAAATTCTCTTCACAAAAAGCAATAGTAAAGCTAAATAAATTGTCAAAAACAACCATTTCAGGATACTGAAAATTGACTAAAGGCATGCAACAAATTGAGACATAATTATTTTTTTAAAAAAAAGCATTAAATCTTGGGTAAGAACACTGCAACTCTGTGGTATTCTGGCCTGAGGCTGCTTGCCTTTCTTCCCTCCACCACCCCTCCCACCCCAGAAAAATAGTTTATTTGTTGCTCAGAGGAGCTGACTTGATTGGGAATAGAGAGAAGAAAAACCTTTCATTTAGGGGTATTATCATGAGCAGGAGCAATCTCAATGGGAAAAGAATGAGAGAAGCCAGTTTAACTAGCCAGAAGCTGTGAACCTGGTTAGGGCAAGCAAAAGGCTGGCAAATCAGCCAGAATTTTAACACGGAGATCTGGGGAATGAGGTGACTGTAGTAAGTTCCAGCATAGGCCTGGCCGCCTGGAAGAATGTGCACATGCTCAAAGAGGCCCACATGCTCAGTGGACACTGGAAAGAGTTTTTCCTGGTATCATACTTCCAGCTGAATGTGAGGACTTGTGTACATGCCAAATAGACGAGAGTCCAGTTGAAAGTAAAAGTTACAAAAAATGTAAACGTCCTGATCTTGGCGTGTGTCCCCAATCCCACACATAAATATATACCGTAAGCAATGGGTGGAAGCTTTATCAGAGCAAGACGTTTACATACAACTTCCAACCAATCACTGGTTTACCAATAAGCCATATTCACACAGGGTGACACCCAACAATCCATGGTTAAAAAAAAAAAAAGTCATAATAAAAAAAAAATCAATGTAGACATCGGCAGCTATCTGCATATTGCCAGAGGGACAGATTCCACAGAATTATACCAAACATTGCACCAAACAAAAAAAGAAATGATCAAAAGCATCCACTATAACTACCAAGGAAAAATCAGTACACAGATTTGCCATATCACCAAAATATCCAGTTTTCAACAGAAAGTTTGCAGACATGCAAAGAAAAAAAAAAAAAAAGATATTTTGACCCATACTCAGGAATAAAAAAACAAGTCATAGACTGTATCTAAGTGGCTCAAATCCTGGACTTTGAAGAAAATAACTTCAAAGCAGCTATGATAATCTAAAAAAAGAAACTGAAGAAAATCATGTTTAAATTTCTTTTAAAGCAGTACAACAATGACTTACAAAATAGTGAATATCAATATAGAGATGGATATATAAAAACAAGCAAAAATTGCAGCATTGAAAATTACAGGGACAACAGAACACTAGTATGATTAATAGTTAATTTTATATTAGGAACAATGGAGGCCAAAAGGTGAGATGACACAAAGTATGGGGAAGGAAAAAAAACTGTCAACCAAGAATTCTATATCCACAATATTTCCTTTCAGAAATTAAGCAAGATGAAGACAACCCATTATAAATAAAGAGGGATATTTTTATGGCATTGACTGTGGTGATAGCTTTACTATCATATATTTATAACTAAACTCATTAAGTTGTATATATTAAAGATGTGTAGCTTTTTGTATTTCAATAGCACCTAAAAAAATGCTTTTAAGTAAAAGACTGAAAGAATTGGTTTTTTAGCAGACATGCCTTAAAATAAATACTAAAGCCGATCCTAATTTTTTTTATGCTCAAAGAAAATGACAGCAGATGAAACTTTGAATCCACAAGAAGTAAAGATCAGTGAAAGGAAAAAAATAGAACAAGCAGGGGATGCCAAGGTTGTTCAGTGGGTTGAGAGCTCATCTTGCATCCCCGGGGGCCAAGGATTAAAGCCTGGTCCTGGCCCATGTGGACCCATATGCTGAACTGGGGTGTGCCCCCAGTTAGGTTCTCACCAGGGCTAGCTTCCTATGTGGGAGGCTTCCAGCCATTTCCTGCCCTGCACAGCCCTGCGCCCACCTGTGGAATGAAACTATGTAGAAAAGTGACATGCAACTGTGAAGATGCTCTGTCTCTCTCTCTGTTAAAAACAATAAATAAAAATAAGTCTTAAAAAAAAAAGCAAGCAGCTTCTAAACAGTTAAATTTTTTCAGAATAATCCAACACTTATCCAGCATGTGAATTTCAATAAACACTTTAAAAATATATACTAAGAAAACCTATACTCATTATACCTCTCTCTATTTCTCTCTTGTCTTCTAATGTTGTAAAACTCAAGTCAGAAACTTGGGCACATAGTTGGTTCGTTTTTGCTTGATTTGTTTTACCACAGACAAATACTTAAGTTTTTTTTCTTTTAATCCTACGAATAACTGCATCTCAAACCTATATGATTTTGTTTGTTTTGTCTAGATTTGTGCTAGCCTGAGCCTCACCATCATCTTACAACTGCAATAAGCTTCTTGGTAACTGGTTTACCTACTTTGTCATATTGTAGTCCAACCAATTTTATACATAGCTGTCGAGGGATATTTCTAAATAAATATGATCATATCATCTCCTTGATTGAAATTTGTAATCACCTTCCATTTTATTTAATAAATTCAAAAGATTATACTTAAAGGCCTCTTGTAAACTGTGGTAGATAGAATTTTAAGGTGGCCACCCAAGGTTCCCACTCCAACTGTGTACGAGCTCTGTAAAATACTATCCCCTTGAATGTGGACAAGTCTTGTGAACATGAGAGCATAGCACCTCCCTTGATTAGGCTACATTTTCTAGTAAGGTGATGGGATAGAAACTGATGTGATTGCATTACGTTATATAAGATTCCATCTGTCAATCAGAGAAAGATTTTTGTGCTGACTTGAAGAAATAAGCTCTTGTCTTATAAGAGTGCTATATGGCTAGAAGCTGAGGGTAGCTTCTAAGAGTTGAGGCCACCTCTGCCTTATAGCCAGTAAAGAGGGAGAGAGGGAGGGAGAGAGAAAGAGAGAAAGAGACAGAGAGAGAGAGAGAGAGAGAGAGAGAGAGAGAGAGAGACCTCAATTTTATAATCCCAGAGAACTGAATTCTGCCAACAACCTAAATGAGTCCTAGCTGATACTCTAATTTCAACTTGGAAAAAGCATCAGCAGATGATCTTCAATTGTGCCTGAATTGACTGACCCATGGAAACAAAATAAAAATGGGTGTCGTTTTTAGCCACTAAGTTTGTGGTACTTTGTTACACAGCAATAAGAAAATACATGCTATAACATGTGTGTCGTCTTTAGCTTCCTTTAATAAAATACACATGAATTATGTCTCAATTTATATTTTAGCCAAACTGTACTTCCTCCAATTTTCTTAATATACTATCCTCTTGATCTGGGGTCCTTATGCAGCATTCTGTTCTATTTGATAGAAACTTCTCACAACTCAATTTTATCTGGTTATGTCTACTCATTCATCAGGTCTTCATTTAAAGTTTCTTAATATCTTTGGAGTTAGTTCTTAATTTAGAATTGTCCTGTATTACACATACTATGATTATTTAGCAAATGATAGATAGTTGCAGCTAAGTGCTATAGATAATTTGGTCATGAAGATGATCAAAATGAGAAAACTGTTTTTTCATCATCTTTTGAGTGATCAGTGTAAATTGATTACTTTGGACATAATCAATTACTTGGCATTTCAAACACTGAAAACTCATCATATAGAATTGGCCTATTTACATCCTACTGACAATTAATTATTTAGTTACTATTGCATGAATATCCCCCTGAATTTTCATAACCTCGTATGAAAAAATTCCCACAAACATAGCCCATTCACTGACAATTTTTTTTCTCTTTTAGAATGATATTGTAGCAGTTCTCTTAGATTATGAAGAATACAAAATAAATCAACCACTGACTATCAGACTACATTCGCCATGAATAGAAATACATATTATAGCATCTAAGTACCTCTTTTAAAGAAAGCTTTGCTATATATTTTAGTCAAACAGAACATTATTAAATGTGATGAAACATTAATTAACCTATACATAGCTTATTTTTTAATGTAAAAAATGAAGATTCTCAATTTAAAATCCAACAGTCTGATGCATATACTGTAATCCATAATCTAACTTGTTTATATAAAAAATACATTATTCAGAAAATCATTGAACAAGTAATTACTTAAGAAGTTTTAATTCCACAAGCAACAGTTTTACATGTTTATCCAGGTAAACTTCTTGTTATCCTTAAAATCATGGGTGTTTAATTCTAGAGAAATAAAATTGAAGAGCAAAAGACATTTCTACTGACCCAAATTACAAAAGAAAATCATATCCATTTACATCTCAATTTCTGCTAATCTAGTGATCTATGGTTCTCCTTCATTAGTTATTCACAGAAATGTTATACTAGAACAAAAACAAATAGACCCCTACCAAATCATCTAGCAATTGTGCCCCTTCGTATTTACCCAAAGAAGCTAAAAACTCGTATCCATGTGGACCTGCACGTGGATATTTATAGCAGCTCTAGCCGTAGTTGTCAAAACTTGGAAGCAACCACAATGTCCTTCAGTAGGTGACAGAATAAATAATCCATGGTACATTCAGATTGTGAGATGTTGTTCAGCTCTAAAAGCAAATGAGCTATCAAGCCATGAAATGACATGGAACAAACTTAAGTGCATATTACTAAGTGAAAGAAGGCAATATGAAAAGACTATACACTGGATGATTCCAACTATATGATATTCTAAACAACAACAAAAAAACCCACAAACAAACAAAAAATATATAAACTATAGAAACATTAAAAAGTCAGTGGTTACCAGAGGTTGGTGGTGAGAGATGAAAAGGTAGAGTACAGAGAATTTTTCTTTTTAAGATTTATTTTATTGTTTTTGACACAGACAGAGACGGAGACAGAGAGAGAAGGGGGAGGGCCCAGAGAAGTCTCCATAGTTGTACATCGTCAGTTGTCAATGTGATTTCATTCCACACAGGTGGGTGAGGGCTGAACAGGGTGGGAACTGGGCTGGGGGCCTTCCACATGGGAGGCATGCCCCTCAAGCCAGGGACCAAACTGAGGATGGGGGGTGGGGGCAAGAACTGAGCTGGGGGCCTCCTGCAGAGGAAGCACACCCCAGTTCAGCATATGGGTCCACACCGGCCAGGGATGAGTTTCATCCTCGGTCCCTGGGCCTACAAAGTGAGAGCTCAACCCACTGGGCCATCCTGGTTTTCCCCTATTTCTTTTTCCTTTTTTCTTTTTAAGCCAGAGCATTTTTAAGGCAATAAAAATATTCTGTAAAATACTATAATGATGGACACACGTAATTCTTATTCAGTCTCATAGAAAGTATGTAAGACCAACAATGAACCTGAAAATTAACTGTGAACTTTGAGTGATTATAATGTGTCAATGTAGGTAAATCAATTTTAAGAAATGCACCGCTGGGGAGTCAGGGGAGGTTAATAATGAGAAAGTGATATATAGGTGAGATACATGGTATATGGGCAAGCTCTATACTTTCCTCTATTTTTGTATGAATCTGAAACTTTTCTAAAAAATAGACTTACTAAAATGTTATCTTAGAAATTCTTCTAGGTATACTCACTTCCAACTTATATACCATGTTTAAAATTTCCATTTTAAGAACTACACACACCCCTCCTTTCTTAAACTACCCTCCAGTTGGTTTAAATACCAACTAGAGACTGTGTTTTAATTAGCTCTATACTCCCCTGGATTTCACATCTGTTCCACCTTAGCTTCTGTCTACATTTTACCTACATGTTTCTTTCTGCCCCAGAGTTTTGAGTTTCCCAATTGTATTATTCTTTCATATCAAATTTACAACTTTATACATTTATAATTGAAGCTACAAACAAAGAAAAGATTCCCATTTTTATAATCCATTCTATTTTCTCAAAATGGTTTCATATCTTGCTTTGATCTACATACTCTTATAATTATTTACTTTTTTGTCCTGTTATTTTATTTTTACCTTATGTTCTATCTCACACTGTAATTACAATTTTTCTTAGTTTCTAAATTCCTCTGTGTGTCTGGTCATTCCTTACATCATAAAGTCATTTCAAATTTCCAAATTTAAATAACATTGATTAGGAAAAAAGGTTATTTCTCTTTCAGATGTTGCATTTATCAAGATAATGACTAAGTATAAAATCTGTTCACTTTTGTATACTTAAACTTATACAATCTGCATTCAAGATACCATTTATCAGGATGATTATAAAAATCTCTTAACTGGTCTCCATACTTCTATTTCTTGATGTCCCTGCTTCTGTCCTTATTAGACATTACCCATTCTTTATCAATCGTATTATAGAAGTTGGTTGGTTGGTTAGTTGATTGATTGGCTGGTTGCTTGGTTCCTTGGTTGATTGGTTGCTTGCTTGCTTGCTTGATTCATTCAATAATTCATTTATGAAGCTCTTCCTGATTTCCTTAATTGCCTCTTCTTTAAACATATAGTAAAATCCCAAATATTTCCTTCCTATGGTCTAAAATTCTGTACTCAATCTGATTTCCTATCTATATTTGTAGACTCACCTGTACCAATCTCTCCCTTATTCATTGTACCCCAACCCCACTGGTTGTCTTTATGTTTCTATTTCACCAACCTCTTTTATGCTTAGATTTTTGCAGCTGCTATTTTCTCTGCCTTCTCCTCTTTTTCTTCAGAGTTCAAATTAAATGCCAATGACTATCTGTGGTGAACTGAACATTATTCTCTATTAAACCACTTATTTCACTTATACTCCTTCAGATTGTTTTGCGTATTCATTGTTTCTTCTTCTTTCAATCTTTGTAATGCATACTTAATAATAACTTCATTTCATTAAAAGTTTAATATTTACCACCTTTTATTCTGAAATTTTTTAGGAAAGAGTCTTGCCTGTATCAAAAAGCCTGTGACAACGCAGTTACCATAGAAGGCATAATTAACACATGTTAAGTATGTTAAGTGAATGATTAAACAAATAAATGAATCAACTGGTGAATGTTTTACAGTATCCCATCACCGAGTATTTCATATATAGCTTGCTCTGAGACACTCATTTTGTTTTAAACTTCTGATCTCTATACATAAAAAGGTGAATAAACTGTCCCTGTTTCGTTTGATTTTATATGCACACAGGAAGTAAAGAATTTGTTACATATTTATTTGCAGTATATTTCTCCAAAACACTGCTATGATCCATGAGGACACCTTACTTTAACAATGTTTTTATATACCCATGAAATCTTATAGCTCTTCCAAGTTTACCAGGAAACAAAAACAAGTTCCATTTGCTCCCAATATTCCATACATGCTATGAGTGGTTTGATATATGAGGGCTGTCCAGAAAAAATCCAGCCATAAATGCCTCTATTTTTCACATTACATGGCTAGATACTTTCTGAACAGCCCTCGTATATTTACGAGACAAAAGTTTAAAATGTTCATCTTAAATATTAGCTAAAAATAGTACACCCTGGTTTTATATGAACTGAGAATAGTAATATCAATAAGCACTTGTCCTAAGGATTTATTCCATATCTCAGAAGTTTTTATCTGACTGCAAGGACCCACAGGAATTATAAGTGATTCCCCCATTTCTTTATGTTTCTAAGAGACTGGAAACGTCGAATTAGAATTCAGTCTCTTTTTCTCCCTATGACTTTTAGTACCAAGTTTCCATTTGAACAACCAATGCATTTGGCTAAACCACCAGGGTGCCTAACTCTAAGAGAAGGTGGAGGCGTACACACACTAACTTTTATGTCATCTTGTCATGCTGTGGAATCTCAAGGTGCTCTGCAATAACATTAAACTTTAAAAAGTTATATTTCCTGCTGAGTTAATTAGTTAAAATCAGATAAGTGGCAGTGACAACAAACACATCTTATGTTCAGGCTTAAACCTGGAACCAATAGGAATAGGCATGGAGCAATTCCTTGAAGCAGGTGTCTTGTAACTCAAGCAGAGACCACCTGCGGAGACATGTTTCAGCAGGGAAGATGTAAGGAAACCTGCTTTAGCAGACTTCAACTTCTGAGCAGCGAAAAGAGTTCCTAGCCCAAGAAAGTAAGTATTTATCGTTGATAAGCCTGAGAGTTAAAGTTAGCTTACAGGTGTCATACAAGGTTTCACAAGGGTCACTGGAACAAGCCTTACATTCAATGATGTAAGTTCTAAGTAATTGCCAGTGACTATGTTTCAAACCAGTCATAGTCTGCTAAATAAGTGAGTTAGGCTATTCATGAAGAAAATGTCAGATGTTTGACACTTTGCAAAAAAATGACCAAGACACTTACTGAAACCGTTCCAAAAAGAGATGATGCTCTGTATTTCTTTCCAGCTAAGGACATACGGATCAAAATTGATTCACTACAGTAACATTACTACTGTTGAAAACTCTAGGAAGCCATGGAGCCAACCTCTGTCAAAGAAAAGAAGCTCAGAGAGAGCATTTAACACTTGTACATCCCACTAAAATTCTGCAAATTCAGGAATGACATCATTGAGATGATGGCTTAGGTTGTTCTTGACTTTAGTTCCTTCACAAGCAGGTCAACCAGCAACTACACAAAGACAAAACACCATTGTGAAAATCCTGGAACATGGAAGTGGGGCTGAAGTACCCCCAGACCACAAAGGACCACATTACAAGGGTAAGAAGATCAATGGATAGATCATTCAGGTAGAGAATCAATAAGAAAACAGTGGATTCAAACAATACTATAAATCTAGTGGACCTAAGAGGCATATACAAGACATTTTAACCAACATCACCAGAATACCTATTCTAAGTGAAATATATCAGACAGAGAAAGTCAAAGACTGCTATGTTCTCACATGTGGAGTCTGAAAAAAATCAATCTCATAGAAACAGAGATCAGATATGGTATATGGTTTCCAAAGGTGGGGTTGAGGGATACAGGGATGAGTGGGCAGGAGAAGGTGCTCCAAAGAGACAAACTTCCCATTAGTATATGAGAAATAATTTCTGGGGATGAAATGTGTAACATGATGACTATAGCTAACAATGATGTTCTGTATATTTTAATGTTGCTAAAAGAGTAGGTCTTAATAGATTACAATACGAGGAAAAACTATTTGTAACTATGTGAGGTGATATGCGTTAACTAAACTTAAGAGTGTTAATTATTTACTTATATATAAAATCATCATGTTGTACTCTTTAAACTTATACAATGCTATATGTCAAACATTTCGCAATAAAACTGAGAAAAAATTCTGCATGTTCTTACTCTTCCATAGGTCTTGGGCAATTACATTTTTAATATTTTTTCTTAATCATTTCTTTTCAATTCCTCTGTGGCAAGTTGTATTCATTGTTCAAATCATTCATTTCCTGTCTCTTTAGAACTATTATATTACCTGCTAACATCAGCACTTAAAAATTTCTGGCTTTGGCCAATAATTTTATGACATAGAATAAAGGAATTATTAAGTAAAGTTATACAGAAAGGCTTGAAAACGACTTTTGTAAAACTACATAATGAAAATGACATAATGAAAACCTTTTTCACTATGAAAATTTACATATAATGTTGATTGTGGAAGGGGCCACTACCATGTCATCTGCTTACTTTGACAATGACAGGGTATAATTTTTGAAATGCATGTTAGACTAGAGTCTATAAGATATTAATTGCTAACTAAATCATTGATTAAATGTGTAACAGACAAATATTTTGAAAACATTTTAAAGGCAGAAGCTCGTTAAAAAACATATTAAAAATTGGCAGATGTTAATACTAGTGAGTGAATTTTGTTTTATAAATTTTCTAAGGAAATATTAATGTATTCTAAGGAAATACGTTAGTTAAAGATGTGAAAGAACTAACTGCGTATTCACTATTCTACTTAATGCCTGTGCATGTAGAGACTAGTTCATGTAGCTAGTAATTTTGCACATAAGAAACACTATGGATTAAAAGAACTAAATAAAAATTGCCAACACGCCTTTTCACCCTTTTCAGTCTGTGACTATAGAGGTTATGGTTAATGTACAAATTTAGTATGATTAATATCATAATTGTTCTATACATCAAACTAAAAATCATCAACCATAAAAAATGTGAAATGAATGTGCCACAACTTTAAATAATGTACCTGGTTACCCATAAAGTTGTCAACACCTCCAAAAGTAAAGATTATTTTTTCCCTATTAAACGTAATTTTCCTTTGTCCAAGCCAAAGCAACTCAGTAGCTCTCAATGTGGACTACCAAAATTGTTAACTTTCATTTTACTATATCTCTCATGTATTATCAAACACTTTACATTAAAAAGAAAACATTGTCTCATTTGAAAGTAATGACTAGAAAAAATACTGTTAAAATGTGTGTGTCAAATTTTGATTTTCTGGAATTTTTCTAAAGTGGTGATATAATGAAAATATTTGAAAATCGCCAGGTAAAGAGTAGACAGAATTTGATCTAGAATAATTTATTTAAGTAAATATAATAATTAAGGGGCTATAATTCTAAAGCCTGAGGTAAATTTGAAAACACAGCCCCCCAAAAGTGAAGGGGGACTGTCAAGTATCTTCATAATAGAATGTCCACAATTAACACATGAGAAAGAAACACCGAGTGTTGCCCTATAATCCACTAAAATAAAGTTTACCAAGCCAAAAAAAAAAAAAAGTTACATGTACATTACAAATAACTTTCTTTTTTATTTCTTTTTAATTATTAATTTATTGAGGTGACATTGGTTGGTAAAAATTACATAGATTCCAGGTGTACAAGTCTCCATTATATCATCTATGCATTGCATATGTGCTCACCACCAGAGGCCGTTGCTTTTCCATCACCATAGATTTGATGCCCCCTCCCTACTACCCCTTCCCTACTACTCTCCCACTCCCCTCCCCCCTTACCCTCAGGTAACCACTAAACTATTGACTGTGTCCATGAGTTTTTGTTTCTTTGTTACTTTCAGTTTTATATTCCACCTACAAGTTAAGTCATATGGTTCTTGATTTTTTCAGTCTCACTTATTTCACTTAATATGATGGTTTCAGTCATTTGTGACAACATGGATGGACCTTAAAACTTGAAAGCAAATTGCTTTCATATTTGATATGTAATCCTCTATTTTCTGACATGTTCATTGACACTTTGTATTTGCTGGATTCTGAGTTCTCCAATGGTTTTTCATCACTGGTTAAGACAAGTGTCAATAAAACATTTGTCCGTTATTAAATGTTTCTACTGCCCCATCTCCAATACTTAATGCATGAGGTACTCAATACATATTTAGAGAAATAATAATAATTTTTTTAAATAAATCTTTTTTTAATATATTTTTATTTATTTATTTTTGACAGAGAGAGAGAGAGAGAGAGAGAGAGAGAGATACAGAGACAGAGAGAGAACTGAACTAGGGGAGCTCCCAGTTCAGCATATGGTTCCGCACGGGCCGGGGCCGGGATTCGATCCTCGGTCCCCGGCGCTGCATAGTGAGCACTTAACCCACTGAGCCATCCTGGCTTCCCCCTTATTTTATTAATATTACCTGAATGTCTTGTTTGTCTTCCTAATCTACTTATTTTCCATAGATATTCAGAATTATAAACTTAGCCATATTCAATACTATTTCTATTTCCTAGAAATACAACTCTCAGGAAAAGAGTTTTCATTTACATAAATTATTACCAATAAGACAGAAAAAGTTGTTAGAAAAAAAGTCCACATTTCTATAACAGGAAATATTTATTGCTACGGCCCGACAATAAATTATGCAAAAATTGAATAGCCTTTTGGGACCACCATAGTTTAATTGAGGTTATATTGTTAGATATCAAATAAGAAGTGGTAGAATATATTTATCATCTTCTAAAAAGTTCCGTATTTAACAATACAGGTAGGCTGAACGACATTGAAATGCATGGAAGATAAAAAATTAAGAAGCTAGAAGGAGAAAAGACCAAGTAGGAACTAAACATAGAAACAGGTGACCAAAGGGATGCTTCCTTTATTTAAACACCTCTTAGTGGATTTTTTTTGTAAGTACAAGGGCTGTCCGGAAAGTATCCAGCCATGTCATATGAAAAATAGAGGCATTCATAGCTGGATTTTTCTGGACAGCCTTCATATGAATATATGTATTTAATCCATTTTGCCAAAGCAACTTTATTTAGCTGGTTGTTTACCTTTCTGCAAGAGCCTCATTACCCATAAAAACAAAGAATGGAGTTGATTAATGTGCTCTAAGTGTGGTGTTCAAGTTGTAATTTTCATATACGTAAATGGATGCTTCTGCAGTATTTTGTTTGATAATTTACAGAGTTAGCACTGTCCAAACCACTAATCAGTTTCTTTTTATGATGACAGCTGCAGGAGATTCTTTTGGAATGCTAATTTTCATTAGCGCTTTCCCTTGTTGTGGACTGATGGCTGGCTCAGGACCGATTTCATCATTGCAAACATAAGTTTGAAAGAAAAGGCATTTGGGCTATTCACAACTTTCCCAAGAGTGAACACGATAGAAAAAAATGCAAATATAAAATCTAATGAGAGATGCCGGGTTAGTTCAAGAGGTAGAGTGCTTCCTTTGCAACCCCAAGGTTCAGGGATTGAATCCCAGATCCCGGTCCATGCAAACCATATACTAAACTGTGGAGCAACTGGAATCACAGGAATAGCAGTGAAGATTCTCACCTCCCATGCGGGAGGCCCTGGGTTTGGGTCCTGCCCCAAGTGGCCCCCACATCCACCTGCGTGGAAGGAAACCATGTCACAACAAATGATCTATAACTATGGAGACTGCTCTAGGCCCTCCCCCTTATTTCTCTATGTCTCTCTCTCACCTTCTCTTTTTTTTTATAATATTCTTTTTTTTTATTATTGTTTTTGACAGAGAGAGAGAGAGAGCGAGCGAGAGAGAGAGATACAGAGACAGAGAGAGAACTGAACTGGGGGCACTCCCCAGTTCAGCATATGGGTCCGCACAGGCCGAGGCCGGGATTTGATCCTTGGTCCCCGGCGCTGCAAAGCGAGCGCTTAACCCACTGATCCATCCCAGCTTCCTCCACCTTCTCTTGAACAATAAAATACATCTTAAAAAAAAATCTAATGATTCCAAATATGCAAAGTGAAAGTAATAACATATATAATTGAAAGTACATGATTTTCATACACATAAAAATCTGTTTAGGTTGCTGCTGACTAAATTTGCTAATGGTGGTAATGTAAAAAGAGAAAAAAGTGTTTACATATAGCAAAATGACACTATAAAATTTGGAGAAAATAAAAATATTAGGTCAAGTAATTTTACTATTAATTAAGTGGTAATATTTTAATACATTAATATTATAGGTAGTTTTCTAGTTATACAAGTACATTTTATGTATTTTTGTAGATTGCCATTAATCACTTCTTTGTTTTCCATTTATACTGTTGAGGAAAAAACAATAATTGTTCACATTGACTGAATGTGTCTCGTGTGCCAGGAACATCATCTATATAGGAAGGTGAGGATTCTCTTGAAAGATGAGGAAATGGAAGTTATGATTCTCTTAAAAGAGGAGGAAATGGAAGCACAGAATTTTGGAGGGCCTTGCCCATTGTTATTCAACAGACCCAGATCTGAAGGCAAATAGTCTGAATCCAAAGCCTGGAATCATCATCAGGTACTAATATTAAATTCATAGAAAGAAGGCATATGAGTATAATTCAAAGCAGAGATTGTATGTGTAATAATGCCTTGTCTTATCACGTATGAAGAATAAAGCTTAAATCAGGATTCTCAATATTCTGCTAACGCATGTTTTATAGAATTGCTTTCATTTCTTACAGTAACTCCCATTTTGCCTGAATAGCAGTATTGGTTTCTGTTAATTTGGAATTTTCATGCTTGGATGATAGTATTAATGTTTTATGTGGGTGTAAATATTAAGTCTCCAATCAAAAGGTCTAAATATATTAATGTTCTGACTCTGTGCATAGGTATGAGGAGATAAGATGAATTATGCTGTCTGAGAAATTATTTTTGTATAAATCAGATATACTTTAATTTTTTTTAAAAAACTGTTGGTAGAAAGGCTTTGATGTTTTCTTTTCTCTTTCGAAGACTGAGTAAAATTCCTTTTTCATAATATTAAAATAGTCAGCCTTAGGTTTTCAATCTCAATCTTTCCAGAGATAAAAATACTAATATATGTAAAAAATAGTGTATGTAATATTTTAAATTATTGATCCAGTTTCCTATTTTTGCCTTGATTAAGTCAAATTGACTGTATTCTTTTGCATCTGCAGAGGGTGTTAACCTATACAAGTGAGTAATTTTCAGCAAAAAATAAATTACATAAATCAAAACTATCATCTGGCAAGTTATTATCTGCTTTCTTACCACGTTTGTATAATACTTTCAGCTTTTCCTCTAACAACCAGTAAGATCTAAAACTATCTCCACTTCAACACCCATTTTCTTCTTAACTGTCCGCATCATAACTGCACTTTTTGTTAGTCTACGAAAATGGCTCTGAGCAATGCCGCCAAACTCTCAATCCCCTTGTTGTCACTATATTATCATTTTCTGAGAGTATTCATAAACCCCCTTGACTGAGACACAAATTATTTTTAAAATCCATACTGGCAATGATAATAGAATAGAGAGCAAACTGTACTCCGAGGCTCATGGGGATGAGTATGAGGATATCTAGTACTACACAACCTAGGAAAGGAGCGTATAATAAAAAACACTACCTGTAAAACTGGCAAAGATATAGATAGATAGATAGATAAATAGATAGATAGATAGATAGATAGATAGATAGATATAGTATTTCTAGAATTAAAGAAGCTATCAATTTTTTTTAAATGGTAGACAGTTGAAATTCCAACTTGCACCTTTTATGTTATAGGAGGAAAGAATAATTAATTTTTCAAAGATCCTTAAGTAAACTTTATGTGGGGATATTATTATCACTGTTTTCTCTATTCCTTTGTGCAAAATATATCCTACCACCTAAGCAAAGTATGGAAACTTAGTTTATAAAAATGTGAGAAGAAGTAGAGATTAATGGAATTAGGAGAGCATTTCACAAACACTCATCAAAAGGTTAAATGGTTTCTTATAAACCTATTTGGGCATCTTGACATTGATGGTTCTTCAGCATAAGTATTCCCTTGAGAACATTTTTTTAATGAGTTCTAGAGCATGTTGTCATTTGAGTAGGTGTTTTCGTTTCTGTTCTCACAATGATTGGGGAACTCTACTATCACTTAGGAGAGAATGGTCTGAGTGAGACATCCCTACGCAATAAAAAAAATCACTACATCCAACACAACATTCTAATGTCACACAATATTTACCTAGATTAAAACCTTGTTTATAATTACCTGAAACTAGACTGTGACCATTTCATGCACAAATACAAAATACTTACTGTAATATATATTTTTTAATCTTATTGTTTGAGAGGAGAGAGAGAAAGAGAAGGGAGGAAGACCCAAAGAAGTTTCCATAGTTGTACATCATTAGTTGTGACATAGTTTCATTCCACATGGATGATTGTGAGGCCATGCGGGGGAGGAACCAAACCAGGGGCTCTCACATGGGAGGCAAGAGTCTTCGCTGCCATCCCGGAGGTTACCAGTTGCAATACAGTTCAGCATATGGGTTTGCATGTGCCAGAGCTGGGATTGATCCCCAAGCCTTGTGGTTTAAAGACAAGTGTTCAATCTATTGAGCTAGCCCAGCATTCCTTAATAATTTTATATGCGCTGAATTTCCAGGAATGCATGAACTGTGTAAATTCAGAAAGGACTATACATATTCGGTTTGAAACTTTTCCAGAGTTGTTTGTGATTTCAGAAAATCACATCCCCAGTAGCAATGCCACTTGCATTTGAGACATTAATAATTTTCTTGTAGCTATTTGCATTTGTAGCTTTAAGAAATATGGTGCACGGAACTGATTATTTTATCATACACTATAGTTCGGTCATATTTGTACATCTGCACATTGAAAAATGTACTTTTTATTATACATTTATTTCTTTTCATTTCTTCTTTATACATTTAGGGCACTGTATTGATTTTATAAAATTACAGATATAAGTAAATTTTATTTTCCATTATTTCTATTGCTGAGATTTTATTTTTCCCTTGCTTTTTTATTTGCTATTAAATAGACCGTTGGGTCTGATAAGGCTGACAATCAAAGACATAGAGACACATTCTGAAATAATAAAATATCAACGCATTTCTTGTTCACAATTTTTAAAATGGCAAGCTAACAGTGGAGTTGAGTTATATTTGATATACTATTTTTTTCACATCTTAAGAAGAAGAACAATACAACAGAGGTTTATTATTTCTGCCTTCATTTTATATACTACAGCAATCTTATTATAAAATTGCAACTTTTAAAAGGGCAAGGAGTGACATGGGGTAGAAAGAATCAAATGGTTGTAAGATGGCACCATACAAAGAATTGAACCAAAGACTATTTCTACTGATAACAGGATTGAGTAAGAAGAACAATAAGATACAGATGCAAATTGATGAATTTAAGAAAATAAAGAAACAAATTAAAAAAACAAATAAATTTCCCCCAAAAGTAGTAAAGGAGAATATATTTAGGCTATATTTATAAAAGTATGTAAAAAAAACAAATGGAGGAAATAACTTATGTATCTTAGAATTCATACCTTTTTTGAAAGTACTGTTTTTTGTTTTTTGTTTTTTTCTAGAAGATACTTATGGCCTCTTAAATTAGCTGCAGTAACACATAGGAAAAGATATATACATCCTCTAATGATATTGAAACCAGAATGCAGCAACTCTAAGAAATCTAGTCATCTCATTTATTAGGATGATTTATTATTCACTGAACTCAACACTTCTTAGAAAAGAGAACTTTTTGGACCTCTTTTCCTATTTCAGAGGTTTTAAAATATAAATAAAAATAAATGGAAGAGAGGACTTGTGTTGTCTGTTAGTATACCACTTATCTCTTTTCTCTAGACATTTATAATAGAAAAAAGTAGACTTATACCTCTAAAGAATAAATGATTAAAACCAAATAGTAAGAAAAATAACATAAGGTGAATGGAAAAAAATTTAGAGGAATAATAACTTGTAAATTCTAAAGTTTCCAGTCCAATTTGAACAGTTATTCTTTAGACTATATGACTAAAAATATAAAATAAGTTGAATCTTTTTCTCCATCCTTCTCCATTTTTTTCAAGACATTACTTAACTTTGCATGAATGCACATTTGTATCTTTTTCTTAAATGCTTAATGATGTTTTCCTACTAAGAATCTTTTGTGTTCCATATAATCTTTGCATATTCAGCCTTAAAGTATCTGTAAGTCATATTACTGACTCATATAAGTGCAAATGCTTACATACTTAGATAAGAGTCCATTGAATTTAAGATAAATAACACCTGAGAATTATTAGGTGTCTATGGGGACTCAAGGAGCAGAACTGAAGTAGGAGACTCCCTCATGGGAGGCAAGAACCTCCACCACCATCCTGGCAATTACCAGTTGCACGCCACAGTTCAGCATGTGGATTTGCACAGGCTGGGGCTGGGATTCAATCCCTAGAACTCACCATTTTGCAAGGCAAGCAAGTGCTCCACCTGTTGAGCTATTCCAGCATCCCCTAATTTTAATAATTTTTTGAAAAACAAGAAGTACAAAGTATTAGTGTAACAAAAACATGTGTGTGTACACACACACACACACATACTAGAAAACAGTAAAGGCGATATCTCAGAAAAATAAAAATACAAGGGCTGTCTAGAAAACACCCAGCCATTGTCAATATAACAAAAACAGTTGCAGGACTAGAAACTTTCCAGACAGCCCTTGCACATCTACCACATGACCCAGCAATTTCAGCTCTGGGTATTTTAACTGAAGAAAATGAAAATATTAATTCAAAAGATATATGCACCTCTATGTTCACTGCAGCATTATTTATAATATCCAAGATATGGAAATTACCTAGATGCCACTGGTATATAAATGGATAAAGAAGTGGTGTGTGTGTGTGTGTGTTTGTGTGTGTATACAATGGAATACTATGCAGCAATAAAAAATAACAGAATAATTTCTTCTGAAGTCCTCACTGCGTATGACACTGGGTCCACTGTTATTTATTTTTATCACTATTCTTTATTTTCATAGCTTTTAAAGGAAATATCTCTTTAAAAAATTAAAGAGCTCTCTATAATATGTCACAGAAGCAATAAAAATGTCACACTAGGTAATACTATACTTGCAGCACCTTTCTGACTAATGGTAATCTCAGTGAAGACAATGGAAAGAGACTAATTTCCATTCAAACAAGGTAAATTATATGTACTTCAGTGATAATTTCCATTTCAAAATTTTCAATAAATTCGTCATCTTTTCTTAGAAATGTAT
This sequence comes from Craseonycteris thonglongyai, assembly GCA_004027555.1. Classification (NCBI taxonomy): domain Eukaryota; kingdom Metazoa; phylum Chordata; class Mammalia; order Chiroptera; family Craseonycteridae; genus Craseonycteris; species Craseonycteris thonglongyai. Next base: position 19,401 of record PVKE010026774.1, read on the forward strand.
AAATGCATAGATCAAAGTCACACAAAATTATATTATATAATCCACTGTAATAAATAAATTATGTGAACAAAACAAGTTCACATAATTGTGTTTATTCCAACTATTTCCTCAAAAATGTCAGAGATGACACTATGTAATTAAAGTTTGGTAAAGCCTAATATTTTATATTACCTCTCTGCTTTAAGAGAGACTTTACTAGAAAGAATACTTTCCTTCAGAAAGGAAAATGAAAAGAACAAAGGGTCTGTGTCATTATCTGAATGCAAATGGCATGGCATTTCAAAACGATATTGTTTCTGTTCAGTATTTTTCGCATTTAACCACACCATATTTTTTCAAGTAGAACCACACGAGAATTCTTTCCATAGTCAACACACTTAGTCATCCTTGTTTCTGGATAGCTACAGAAAGGTCTTCTCACAACAGTCTTTAAATGATAGTACTACCACTTACAGAAGAACTACTTTAGTGGTACCATTAGGCTTTGCAATATTGATATTTTAAACAAGGACTGACAAAAATATCTGATCTTCTATAAGGATTGGGCTGTCCCCTGGGAGATTTTAACATAGCCATTTCTACAAGTGAGAAAGCCTCTCTGTACTCAGACAAATGCAAAATATGAGTCTTGGAAAGGCTTTGGGGACGTGGTACTTACTGATAGATAAAAAGATATAAAACACAAAGCTAAAAAAATATGAATTCAATTTAAAGAGGCCCCAAGTGTAATCCTACAGGCACAAAGCAATTATAGCACATGTGCAGAGATATAATATAGTAGGCTAAGTGTGGTGGAAACACGTTTCTCAATCTATATACTGAAACTTTGTAACAATTTTAGGCCTCATTTTTCTTGTAATCCAAATGGGGTTATACCCACTTATCATCTTCCACATAAAGAATATTATGAGGATTCATGAGATCATTAAGGGAAGAGTCTCCAAGTGCTTAATTTACTCACTGGCAGGAAGTTAGCATTCCATTCGCCCTTGCAGGGAAGTAGTGCATAGTTGGTCAATAAAGAGTGAATACACACCTGCTTAATTTCCTTCCATTTATCTAGAAAACTCTATAATTGTGTGTGATATTGAAATAGGACTCTTTATAACACATTATGAAACCCTTAGAACAACAGGCAAAATTGGCTTTTCAAATAAATGAAAATGAAACAGATTTTCTTCTAGAAATCATTTTTTAAAGCTATTGTAAAAATTATCAGTGCTGCTCCATATTACTTTTTCTCATCCTATGAATAAAAAAGTGTATTTGTAAAGATTCACAGGTGTAAAAATTAATATACAAATATGCAGACCATCACGAGTATCATTAAAGAGGCCATGTTATATCTGAACAATTTTTGTGCCTTGTCTTGTTCTCAAAATTATTCGATTACTCTTTTTTTTAACTAAATGAGATCTTTCATAGACAATAATTATAGAAGTATTTTTTGATGCAACATTTAAGGTGCATCATTTAATGTGTGTGACACTGGGTCCATTGTTAGTTCTTTTTATAATTAAAAAAATAAATCCTCACTCTTTGCTATTTTAAACTACTTGACAATATAAAAGCTTATAGAGATGTTTTGAGATGTTCAGAAGTGATTATTATGAATGTTTAATGAAGCCTGCTTTGTTGAACACATATCTGTCACCGTGCTGGGAACTTTCACATAAAGGCTTCATGGCAATCAGGCAAGGTGGGTGTGGTTCCAAGGGCTGTTTCAGGCCAGGACAAAAGATCAGTGACACCTAGAACTGATGAGAACACAAGCCTACAGGACCCCGACACCCATGATCTTATCACAATGCCATAGGGCCTCTTCCACAAAGGCCTAAATAAATTCTGTATCAAAAATAACAGAAGTTGTTCATAAACCCGAGACAGAGTGGCGACTCGATTTTCTCAAGAAAAAGAAAAAATGTTTTGTATTTCTTTTTGATAATAGAAATCATTTTATCAAAATAAATAAATAAATAAAAATAACTTCTGGAAAAAGGCTTTAAGGACAGAGACAAAATGAAGAATAGGAAATTATGTTATGGATAGTCTCATAAATAAAGCTATTTTATAGGAGAGTGTCACAAATTTTGGCATTAATTATGTGAGTCAAAATGTGACTGTCCTCTGCCAATTAAGCAATTTTTCATAAAATTAATTTATCTATATTGTTGGGGGTTCTATCACATAGTTGGAATAGACATTAATAGGTGAAAATGTAGCTAAAACAGAATTATCTCTTTCATACCAAAGCTTATTATTTCTGAAATTGACTCAATTTCTATTTTCTAAGCTAGATATAAAATCATATATTATGTAAGAATATAAACCTAGCCAAATCATTTGCAGCAAATTTGGAAGAATCAATAGTTACTAAATTATAGATAAAGGTGAAACTCCTTTTAAAACACACAAGTTTTTCTGATCACTAGCCCCAAATGTTAAATAAACTTGCATTTTAAATTTCCAGCCAAGTATATTCCAAGAACTCAAATGGATCTCAAATTTTGTATAACGCTAACTTATGAGATAGCATGCATTCAAAGAAAAGATACTAAGTTTTTAGGACCCTAGATTCTAGTCAAACTTGGCCACGTCTGTAAGACCTTTGGAAGACACAACTGCTTTGCTTTTAGAATTCCCCTCCCTTCAAAAA
>PVKE010026775.1:0-22056 GCA_004027555.1 Craseonycteris thonglongyai
GCTCTGTGATCTGATTAGGGCACCGCGTGTCGCCCCTTGAGTTGGGATGTTAAATTGTCCACATTCCTGTGGGGCTTCCACGCTCCCTAGGTCTCGGCTTCCAGCCCGCCCTGGGTCTAGCTCCACTTTGGCTGTAGTCCCCCAATCCCCCTTTGTGTTTGCCAGCCCCGGGCCGCGCTCCGCGCTCCGTTCCTGTCCCTAAACTGCTCCTTCTCCCTCCCTCTCCCGCTCTCCCCTTTTTCCTCTAACCTTTGTGTGTTGTTCTGCGTTGTGTGGTTCTCTCAGCTGAGGGTGCTTCTCAGGGTTTCCCCTGTGGGTTCCTTTTTGTTCGTAAGTCCCTTCCCAGGTAGGTGTCTGGGTTCTCCTCTCATGCCGCCATCTTCCAGGAAATCCTGTACTTATTTCTTCATAGACTTTTTCCTAGAAATTTCATATAAATTTAATCATACTACATATTATAACATACACATAAAACCTACGAAATAATCATGTAGTCTTTGTGTTTGGCTTCTCAGAGTAAGATGTTTGAGGTTCGTCTGTGGTTTCGTATATCAGTAACAGTTTGTCATCGTTAGTTTCTGAATTGCATTTCATTGTATAGACATACCACATTTGCCAGTTGATAGATATTTGGATTGTTTCCAATTTGGGGCTACTATGCATAATGCTGCTATAAACATTGGTGGACAAGTCTTCATATGTACATAAGTTTGGGGTAGATACTGAGAAGTGAAATTATTTGGTCATGTGGTGACTCTTCAATGAACTTTGTAAAGAAGTTGCCATATTGTTAGAGTCATATGATTTTATTTCCCTGCTCATAGACCAGATTTGTAGGATCATAGTGATTATGAGAGAGCATATTCGAGTAGAGAACCTGCATCATACTCATCTCTTTCCAACCTGACACTATAACGTCAGAAGTAACCTGGATACAAAAATAGCAATTCTTGCCATTTACAGAAGGGAAAGTTCAAGATAGTGAGAACTCTGTGGCCAACTTATGAATGTTCATGTAGACATTATCTAATTAATCATTTGTAATGAATGTTGCTGTTCATCACATAAATATGGGGTCTAGCATAGAAAAACAATTATTCTAATTATGAGAACTAAGTTCTATACAGTTGGGAAATATATTTTCCATTAACAAGAAATATGCATCTATCATAAGGTCAAAAAACATACGTAAGATATTTTTTCACTAATAAGAATTTTTTCTATAACATTAAATTATTTTTACCTGCCCTTCATCTACATCTGAAAAATGGACTTTCCCACGGTATCTTCAGGTATCAGAAACTTAAAAGTTAAATGAAACACTAAATGGGTTTGTTAGTGGAGAATGGCAAAAGCCATGAAGACAATGCACAGTGACTTTCTGTATGAGGCAGAAACATGTACAATGCAAAGAAAAAGAAACTAAAAATATCGGATGTTGTTATAAAGGAAAGCAGAGCCAAAAGCAACTTGTCTGTGCTTCTTTCCCATCTGTGTGGCTCCTTCAATTAAACAGCCAATGCAGTCAAATCTGATTTGCTTTCCCATTTTAAAAGTTGTGGCTTAATGTCTAGATAAAGACATCTTTACATAAATACTGTATATACATCTCTATTTTATACATATGCTTTCTATGCATAATTTTCATACACACATTCTGTGTTGCCAACTTCAGGTAATGTATTAGTCCATAAGAAACATTTAAAAAGAAGTCTCTCTCCTAAACTTGACTATAACACTAGAAGAGCTGAAGAGAAAGAAGTATTTTCCTGCTTCCATGTCAGAAAAGAAAGTTATCTCCTACATAGGCAGGACTAGAAGAAATGCACTATACTTAAAAAAATATTCCTGAGCAGATAGGAGGTATATGTACTGTGGTCCTTGTCCATCAGATTGGGGACTAAGAGGTTAAGTGATCTGTCCAACATTTAAGTGCTCCCCATGAGGAGTCAAATATGATATCTGATGGCCTTTCCTTCAGACATGTGCTGTAATCAGCTGACCACTCTAGCTACAAACATTTGCCCTGGCTGCATTTTCCCACTCCTGGAGGTCTGTCTGCCTGGCAACAAGACAGCAGAAACACTAAACCAAAATATCCTTATGTGGGCATAACTAGCTGCCTCTTCATGGCAGAGCTAATTTGAATCCTATTCATTGGCAGGGATGTCCCAGAAGCTTCCAATTTTAGTTCAGCCTCTTAAAAACTCTGGATTGTAAACAAACAGTAGGATTTTCCACAATGGGATTGGGGGATAAGACAAAGGATGCAGAAGAGAGGAGGTAGGTGAGACTAGCACCTAGTTCACCCTAGGAATGAGCTCAAACCTTCAGGGACTACTGCTAAGACCCCAGATCTTTTAGTTTATAAAGTCCATAAACGGCATGTAGCTCTTGCCTTCTTTTCTTCTCTAGGCTTCTAAATTTCCATCTCATTGCTTGGTTTTTACTATTATTATTATTACTATTAATTATTTTAGTCTCTCTCAATAGTTGAAATAGTAGGTCCAAATTGGACATATCTAGCCGGCAGTTGTTGGTTTACTAGTAAGGATTAGTTGTTGAAATTGCTTGCTTGGAGTAGCCTTCATATGACTTCATGTATTCACAAATCTTTCTAGATTAAATGTTCTTGAAAAATCATAATTGTCTACATTCAGCATAATTTACGGCAGGTCCAGTCATAGCCCTTCCATGAGTCTATGCCTTTCAACTCAAGCACAACTGTGATATGTGTGCTTTGCGTCATACTGTTCTGCAATGAGATGGAGTCAAAAGAGCAAGGAGAGAGTCAGATGGCCAAGCTAAGACTGAGACCCTACTTAATAGTTTGCTGTGTCCTAGTTTGCTGTGTTCTCTGAGTCTTGGTTTCCTCTTAGTGAAATGAGAATAATAGTTACTTCACAGGGTTGGTGTTAAAAATAAATAACTGCTTATACCCCATACAATGGCTATCATAGTTGTTATTAGTTATATTATTATTAATGTATTAGTATGATGTTGATCAAAATGAATGTGAAATTGTTCATGACCAGCTCACAGTATGGATGTGATTTAAAAAAAGCATTTCAATTTGGTATCAGTACCTATGGTGCCTATGGTTAATAACGGCATATTTTCATAAATTTTATGCATTGAGCACTGTTAATTATGATGCAAAAAGTATAAATAACCCCATATTCTCCCTAAGTTGAAATAATATAAAGTGACAAAAATGCAACCATGAATTCAGGATCACTTTTAAGTGTATTTGTATTTTATCGATTATGGCAGCATTTACATGCAGTTAGAAAAGAAAGTACATTTTCATGTTAGAGATATCTATTCACATTGCCAAAAAAAAAAGCTTGGTGCACATATGGATTGGTGGGGCCCATCCAATAACTGTCACTCCTCACAGTCCCTTGGCACATGGGCTGGGAATCACCAATGTTAGTTAAGGTCAAAATAGACAAGGGAGAATTACACTTACGCTTACTAGTTCTGCTTGCCAAGTGGAAATGCTAACCTGCTCTTTCCCAGGATTTTAGAAAAGCATTTGAAGCTATTTCACAAGATAAATTGAAATGGGATAAACACAAGGCCTAAAGGAAAATATACTTCTGGTGCATTTATTAAGCACTTGGATCTGATGCACGACACCTGCTTGAAACTCAAAGAATTATCACAGGCTTTCCCGAGGAAGAAAAGACAAGAATTATGACTGTACACAGGCTCATACTTCAGCAAGTCAATGTTTTTAAATCAATGAAAAACAATCCAGTGATTGTGTTTGCTTCAAAGAGAAAGCAATGGAAGATGACATATAGTATTTCAAGCTGTTCAAATTACTGATGGCAGAGTGGCAAGATATATATCCATTAAAACCAAATAGTTGTTTCAAAGTATGTTGGCCAACAGAGATAAATAGTGTCTCTCTGAGGCAAATATAAAATTCATTCCTCAGAATTTTGCACCCTATAATGCTTTAAGCCACAAGTACCACTTGCTTATTTAGGAAATTTTCATTAAATATTTCTCAAGTTAGCCCTTCAAAATCACTTTCTGCCTCAACAAAGAGGTATATGCATTAGGTAACAAAGAACACATATTTCCATAATAGGCTCTCTGATAGTCTCATTTATATTGATAAATTGATCATATTGAATGAGTTAAACATGAATGGGTAAAATATGTTGTATGCAGAAGCTATTCTCATAGGAGTATTACATCATCAGTACTACTGCCCAGCTAAAAATTAATGATCCATGTCTAAAAGCATTATTGCTTGAGAGAAAGAGATACATGCACTTTTTCTTCCTTTCTTGATTCATCAGCATTTTCATTAAGAAACTTAATCAGCATTTTCATTAAGAAACTTTTTAAAGATCTATTAATTTAATATATAATATACTAGATCATCACCTATTTGACCTCAAAGGCTCCTATCAGTGAAAATGATTGTCCTTTCTTTTTTTGTCTAGGAAGTTCAAGGTAACTAATGTCAGACCATCAATATTGACCAGTCAATAGCATATGCCAACAATTCTAGGTGTTCAAAACTTAAATAGCTTTCTTCTATACAAAGATTTTATGACCTTCATAATCTCCCAAGCTCTGTACCTCCCAATTGCTTATGGTAATTTCTTATGGCTGTGGCCATAAGAAATATGGTAGGTGTCTCATAATTGAAAAAAATTACTCTTTCTAATCTCCACTACTATACTTCCCTCAAAACACTGACCATACAGTAAGTCCAGAATCCAGGCTTCCATTTTCATTAGTAACCTAGAAAATACAAGAGACACTCATGAATTCTGTTTGATAAAGACAGCAAAAACAGAAAAGTAGTATTGTTGAAAGCCATAATAAGGTACAGCAGTTTTTAGTAAAGGGTTAACAGTATAAGAATAAAGTGATAATTGCTGGTTTATAATCTTTATAAAGAAAGCTACACAGGATAACAAAATATGTTAAAATGACCAATATTTGTACTGAGAATGGTATAAATACCTTTGGGTCTTAGTAAACAAATTGATCATTTGGAAGCAACATATTATTATGGTTAAAACAACACTGAGCTGTATTTAAAGGAACATAAACTTTTTAGTTACAGAACTAGTCAAAAAATAACAATACTGTTTCTACTTTTTAAACTCTGAAATTTGGGATATGTTGGAGTAATAGCATAAAACATTAATTAACAATATTAAACTTTGGACAATAGAAAATAATGCTATATATTTCAAATTCTAATCTCAAATTTAGTAATAATGCTGATATTCTTAAGTGTTCTCTATTGATTGTTTCTTTTTCATTGTCCCAATCCTATGCTAATATTGATCTCCATTAATGCTTGAGATCATAGAGCTAAAAAGTACCTAAACTAGAATTTAGATTCAGGTATGTCTAACTTCAAAGTCTGTGACTCCAACTACTATAGCACATTATACAATGAAACCTTGGTTTTATCTCTATACCTATTTATCCCTAAGTCTCCCCCATAATAATAAAAAACCACCATGCCTGAATTAGTCAAGCCTAGGTATTACTCTTAATGCCCTTTTTGTCACTCACATTCCACATACAACCCATCAGCAAGCCCTGTCAACTTTTCTCTAAATCTTTCTCTGTGTTTTCACTTTTAATCCTACCTCAAGTCACCATTTTCTCTCACCTGTAACACCCAATCTCTTAACTCAGGGTGTCCAATATTTTGGCTTCCTTGGGCCACATTGGAAGAAGAATTGTCTTGGTTCACACATAAAATACACTAACACTAACGATAGCTGGTGAGCTAAATAACTAACAAGCAAAACAATCTTAAAATGTTTGAAGAAAATTTACAAATTTGTGTTGGGCTAACACACAAAACCATCCTGGGCGACATGCGGCCCATGGGCCACGGGTTGGACAAGATTGTCTTAATTGGCCTTTTTGCTTCCATTTCTGCTATAACACACAGACTTGTTAATATTTAAAATTGTACATCAGATTCAGCTCCAAAGGATTCCCATTCTGCATAGAATAAAATCCCAGGTATCTATTCTTATATGTTAAAGCCTTACCTGACCTGGTCCCTTCCTCTCTCCCCAACCTCATTCTCTAGACTTCTTCTTTTCTACTGAGAGCCAGACAGCAGAAGTTTACCTCCCTCTGTAGAGTCCTTGCACTTGCTCTCACCTCTACTTGAAGCTATTCTCCTCTTTGCCTAGGGCTGCTCCTGTCTTATGTTCAGATCCCAATTTAGATATCACTTCTTCCAGGAAATACCTTTCCTGACCTCACAATTTAAAGTAGCCAGACAGTCACTCTCCATTGACCTTGCCTTATTCTAATTCTCTGCCTAGCACATTTCACACCTGGTATTTTCTTGTTTTCATTGGTTTATTGTTTTTCTATACTCCCCACCCCTCCACCACCACCACCAAATAATGTAAGTTCTATAATACATTGTGTAATTCATGCTGGATTCCCAATGCCCCAGACAGATGCTTGGTGAGTATTTGTTGAATGAATCACGAATGACGAGAGCTCTGCTCCCAGGAGGAGTATTTAAGCCATCACCTGAACAGAACTATTTTAGTGATGTACACAGGGATCCTCCACCCTCCTTCCACACTCCTTCATTCAATGTATAGACATTGTAAAACTTCAATTAAAACCTCAATATAAGGGGGAAAACGTGCCTGGTTAAAATTGAGACATCCTTTCTGAGTGACTTACATTTTAAGCTGTACTAGGCATTTACACTTTAATGTTATTAAGTTTAAGATAGGAACAAGAAAATTAAAAAAAGAAAAGAAAAGATACTATTAAGTGAAAGAAAGTGAGGAAAAGGGAAACTGGGGCTTCAAGGCATACTTGATGAATTCAAAGTTTAGCCCAACTTTGGTCTTTAATAGGAGCTTTCCCTAAAATGTGAGGCCTGATGCAGACTTAATGTTTCTTAGAAACAATCTTCAAGTACTGAGAAAAGATAGCCATCTGTTGTTCTGATGCTAAAGCCAGACAAATGGAAAAAGAATAAAATACAGTAACAGAGGGTTTAGATTAGATATGGGGAAGGGTGCCTACACAGAAATGTGAGGTGTTATACAATAGATTAAGTTTCTGGAGGAAAATGATTTTAAATTATCTTAATATGAGCTCTTTAGAACAAATTCAAAGTTGTATCAGCAAAGGATGTTTAAGAAAGAATTACTCCTGAAGTCGCGAAAGTAGATTTTGTTCCTTTGTTCTGTGAGTGATAACATTTTAAGATAGTCAAAATAATTACAACAACTAGAAAATCAGAATGAAGATTGCAAAATGACGGATGTGATATTTGCAGGACTGTCATTACATGCTGCAGCAGGATGCAGACTAAATCTCAACCTGAGCATATTAAGCTTTCAGTTTACTTGTATCAGAAGTCACCTCTTAGATGACATAGAGTTGCCTGAGTAGTGGGCAAAGAGAGGCCAGATTAGGGAACAGAGTAAGAAAGAATAGTGCCCATGGTTTATCTTTTACTTTTCCAACTTTCTCCATATAGTATTCTTCCTTTCTTTCAAATCCTTGTTTTGTTTGAATATCTAGCAAAACTCCAATCCACAGAAGTTCCTGTCCATGATGCAAAATTTTTCTTCCATACCACTAATTTCCCTGTGCACTCTATACTTCCAATCCCACCAATGCTCCCAATAATGGTTCTAGATTTTTAAGGATTCCAAGGACAAGAAATCCTCATTTTGATTTTGAACCTCTAGAAATTTTGTTGCATTTTTAATGTAATGTTTTCTTTTCTAAAAGGATTTTAGAATATTGATATTAGGATATTTCATCCCACCTACATGACAATTTATAAGGTACTTAGTGTACATTTGATCACATTCTAAGTGATTGAAGTCCAAATGATATCGAGCATGATTTCTGAATGAATCCTACACAGTAGTTGTCATAGAAAAACTCCTAGTTGTGGAACATACTGACCAGAAACAACCTACCCAACAGACTATGGGGGATAGTCTGACTGCACAGAATATGGCAACAGTTCATTATCTGTGCACATAATAACAAATATGCTCTGGAGAATTTTTCCATTTACTTGTCATTTTTATTACTGTATTTTATGTTCTGTACATATTCTTAAGTCAGTTGACTCATAAAATAATAGAACGGTGGTTAAAATTAAAAATGTATTTAAATAGGAAAAATGGTTATAATGATGATGAAGCAAATTATAGACCCTTGTGCTCAAAAGCATAAAAAATTATGTTGACAAGTGACAGAATACAAAGCAATACATTTGTTACTTTTAAATATAACCTGAGAAATGTTTCAATAAATATTCTTTCTCATTTTTAATGTTTGTAACTTTAATTTTATGTTTTTATGGATGTGTCTGAACTTAATTCATACATTATATTTAATTTTATAGTCATATAAAACACACTTTGTTTTATGTTTCTACATTTAATAAACTTTATATTGACTATGTGCTGGCAAGTTATCTAAGAGTATGAAACACTAGAATAGTGATGTCCTCTATGTGTAGAACAAAAGTGACTTGATCACTTGATTAAAATAACCTACACTAACTCTTCAGAGTTATCATCATTTTTAAAGAAGCCATGGTAATCCAGACAAATCTTCACTTAGTGTTTTGGTCCTCCATGGGACCCTATGTGAAACCTAGATGCAGGCCATTACCAACTAAAATCTACTTTTCTACACCCCCACTCCACACACGCTGAAAGAATATTGTTAAATCACATGCATTTGTTTGATGATCTAGAGAGAGCTGCACTTCTGAAACTTTGGTATGCATAAAAACCAATAGGATGCTTGGGGAAAAGGCGAATTTTCAGTTGAGTCTCCTAGAGATTCTGATTTGGTTGATCTTGATTGATTCTCAGACTGCATTTTCCCCAAGTGTCCAAGGTCATACTGATGCAGGGGGTCCCAGGTGCTTCTTAGAGAAGTGTGCTTGACTGTGCTAATGTGGAAATAAGAAAAAGAGTACATTAAGACCCTGGTGATTCTGTTATAGACATAAAGGACTAGATAAGTAGAATGTATGAAAAGTACAACTGGAAGAATATTCAGGGCTACTCTGCTACTAAATATGACTTAGCGGTCGTCATTGTTTAGCAGGTATTTTAACCACAAGTTAAGGTTTTACAGATATCTACTCATCTTGTGCCCAAGTATTAGGCATCTACATTCTTATGATAAAAAAAAAGCTTCATTATATAAGGAGTTAGAAGACTGAACTCATAAGATTTACTACCTGAGATCTATCCTAGTTACTACACATACCAGCTATGTGAGTATTGATAATTACTTAACTTTTTGGTGTCTTAGTTTCTTCACCTATAAAATGGGAATGGCAATATCTCCCAGGGATAAGGAGGTTAAATGAAATAAAATATGTGAAGCTAGAATCTTGCCTAGCTACATATTGAGTCAAATAGATAGTATTTGGTCTTATTGTTTTCTCACCTTTATCATTGGTATTTTAATGATTATTATGTAAATAACAAAAGCCACAAATATTTATTCATAACTTCTATTTTGATGACATTGTGCTAAAAAAAGGATATTATTCAAGTTCTGCTTCACAATACATTGCAAGCTAATAAAAGAATTTCAATATGAATCCAGAAAAATCTGACATAAAGTAGCGAAAGTAGAAATCAATATAAGAGAAATGAATGTGGAAAGATTTCAGAGACATGTGACATTACTTGTGACCTATGTAAATGAGAGAATATCAAGGATGTTTTATGGCAGAGGGAGCACTTGTTTTGAGATTTGAATGACTGAAATGTGGAGATAAAGAGAGGGCTTTCCATGCTGATTAAAATAGCATAACAAAAGCAAAAAGATAGAAAAGTTTTGGGGCATGTTCTATAACAGCAAATTATTCTGTATGCTAAAATATCAAGTACTAAAAAAAGGCAACTTGAAGATAAGCAAAAAAAGGTAAACTGCAGGGGCTACATGGTAGAGAGCCCAAAATACCTTACTAAGTTTGAGCTTGATTCAGAAGACCACAGAAGCCAGTAAAAGGGTTGTGAGAATGAGAGTACTGGGGCAAGACTGGTTTTAGGCAATTAACAAGACTCCAAGGCAGTCTTTTCAAAATGTGGTCTCTCTAGGGATGCATCATAGTGTTCTGTGTTATATCAAGTCCTCCTGGTGATTCAGATACAAGCTCATATCTGAGAACTACTGTTATAAGGCACAGAACAGGTTGGAGGAGAAAGAGATCAGGAGATCTGGGGTCCACCATGAACCAGGTGAACCAGCTAGCAGTCTATTGAGGAGGTTATTGAAATACCACGGAGAGGAAATGAGGACCTGAACTGAATCAGTAGAAATAGAGAAAAGGGGGTTGAGCCAATGATATTATAAAAATGTCAACATTCTAGATATTTGTTAGCCTTTGCCATTATTGATTTTTAAAATGATTTATCAAAAAGATAACTCTTAGTTCAATCTATACATAATTATATTTCTGAAAATGTGAAAGTGGGCTAGGGGTATTTGCCCCCTCTCCTTAAAAAAGTTTACTTCCATTAGAGAAAAAAAAAGAGAGAGAGGAGAGATTATTCTGCTGCAAGACCATTTAAATTAGCAGAGTGAGTAAGTTTTGTGTGAATTTGGAAAACTTTATTATCTAGTTCTAGTAAATCTAGAACTACCAGGTCTCTCTTGCTAAATTCCAATTCTATTTGATTTCACACTGTGATTTTTTAAATGATTTTATTTGTGCATTATTTTAATTTTTCATTATATATTGTGCCATTTAGTATTCTCCATGATTATGTTTTCACTGAACAGATGCACTACAGTTTCACTGCACTGAATTCTATGATCCATAATTAGATGTCAATATGTTTTCCTTATGAACTGAATACATTTTTAGTTACTTGGACATTAATTAAAATCACATGCTGGATTGTTACATCTTTTCAACACATTTTTGAGGCAATATTTTTGGTTTACTTGAATCCTTTAAAACATTTGATTTCATACTATATAATTCTTCTTTCCATAAGAACAGATATTATAGCTAATAGATAAATATTAATTACAGAGTTCCACCACAGAAGTCATTAATAAGATATAACCAACCATTCACATGCAAAGGCAATGATATTTGATGAACAGAAGAAAAAAGTGATTTTTTTTTAATTGTTGCTTTTTATATATACAATAATCTGTATTTATTTTCGTGGCAATTCTAGGAAAAAATAATGGAACAATATTTTTAAATAATGATAAACAATGACCAATATTAAACTACTATGAGAGTAGAAGCAAATTTAAAAATCCACAAAAATTTACATGCAAAATATATGGTGATGAAAGGAAAGCTGACTTTGGATTGTGAGCACATAATGCAATGCACAAACAATGTAGTGTAGAATTGCAAACCTGAAAACTAAGTAATTGTTACCAACCAATGTCACCCCAATAAATTTAACAATAAAAAAATCATATGCAGATAAAAGGAGCCAGGATGATAAGGTATAATGGAGCTCACACTTATTAATAATGTTATATTTAAAATTTTGAACTTCTTATGAATTTGAATGATACATTCACCTCATGGAAAAGCTGAGAACCAGCTTTCCAAAGGAATAAGTGAACATTTCTAGCCTTTAACAAAATGTTGGAAAATCAAACTCCAGAAAGTTACTCTACTTACTTCAGGTATTTCCATCTGTTTTTGTAAATGTAGTCTTGAACCAACCAGAAGTTAGAAAAGGAAGGGAAAATTCATAAAAATTTCTCTAGCATGGTGATCCTCAACTTTTTTGACACCAGAGACTGGTTTTGTGAAAGTCCTTTTTTCCATGGATTGGAGCTGGGAGGGATGGTTCTGGGATGATTTAAGCACCAGATGCAGCTTAATTGTCACTTAGCATTCACAGGCTTTTGATATGAGTCTGCAAGCAATTGGTTTATTATGGTCTCTGTGCAGTCAAATCTCTCTGCTATTGTTAACCTGTATTTGGAGCCACTCCCCAGCAATAGCATCACTGCCTCAGCTCCACCTCAGATCATCAGACATTAGATTCTCATAAGAAACACACAACCAAGATCATTCACATGGAGTTTACAATAGGGTTCTTGCTCCTATGAGACTCTAATGTCACTGTTGACTTGACAGGAGGTGGAGCTCAGGGGTTAATGCAAGTGATGGAGAGTGGCTGCAAATACAGATGAAGCTGCACTTATTCACCTACTGCTCACTTCCTGTTATGCAACCTGGTCCCCAACGTTGGAGACCCCTGTTTTAGCATATCTCTGTCATTCTATCTCTGGTACTCTACTGTTTTCCCATTTAGAACTACACACAGTTCACATAAAAATGCAGCAAGTATAAAACTTCTCTCAATAGAATTTGCTATAATAAAAACTGTCATGTTTCCTAACAGTAGTCCGTGTTTTGCCTCAAATATAAGTGGTCATGATGGAAAAAACTGTGACCTATCTGAAAAATTGTTTATCCAAAATAATTCCTGCCCTTGAATTTTTATCTACTTTTTCCAGGGAATATTACATATGGCAAACTGATATAGATTTGGTTGCCTGTGAAGTATCTTGAACTATGTATATCTATATAAAATGCTCAATAAACAGCAATGGAGCCCAATATTTCAGCATTTTAAGAGGGAGTCAGTATTTTGAGAAAATGTTTAGGAAAGGCTAGCTATAAGCATTGAGCCTCCTAAACACATAGCCATATTTTATTAGTCATATTACAAGCGAGCTTAACAACAAAGTACAAAAGCTGAAAAAAATACATTTCTGTCAAGAAGTTCCCAGGCAAGAGCAGAAAGAAGTTCTTATCTTTTGAGAACATACTAATGTTTAAAATTTCTCTTATTTGAAGGGGAGGTTTCATGTTTACATTAAAGTAGAACCCATGAATGTTAGACAGGCCAAATCTCAAGTCCACTTCATAGCTCCTAAATCATAATACACAGTTTGACAATCTGCTCCTGGTGATGGGTATTGCACACTAAAGTTTGCAAAGTTCTTTTCTAAGCCTATTAGTTAGTCACAGTAGAGTGCTCATAAATCATATACTCCATCACATCTAACACCACCTTCGATATTTGGGGTGAGAACTGAATGGAATAAGAAAAAAACAATGTTTGGGACATATGCTAAAAATATATTTTTATATATCTGAAAATCAAATTTAACTATATGTCCTCTATTTAATCTGGCAACCTTATCTGAGATATACACAGAGAGTTTATTTCCCCCCCCCCCACTCCCCCATTTTGCACAATGAAATTTATTCCAGCCTTACCTGAGACTAACCTTTTCCACAGGTGCAATTCTCTCTGGGCTCTGTCATGAATGACTCTGTAGTCAGAAGTCACCCTCCTATTTGGCTTGCCTATGCTGAAATCATCCAATGTTAAGGAAATTACTAAAACCAATGGTAAATTTTTCCTTTTCCTCTAAGTTTTACATCAATATTTTCTAGCCAAAAAGTAAACAGATTGCCACTTCTGGCAATATGAAATACACACCCTCCAACTAAAAAATTTGTAAAACTGTTAATAATATATCTTATTAGATACTTTAATTCACAAGAAAATAGCAAATATTCACACTAGGGAAAGTTGGGGTGGCTCAGCGGGTTAAGCACTTGCTTTGCAGCCCTGGAGCCGGAGGATCAAATCCTGGGCCTGGCCCAGGTGGACTCATATGCTAAACTTGGGTGTGCCCCCAGTTCAGTTCTTGCAGGGCTTATGCCGGAGGCTCCGGGCCCAGTTCCTGCCCTGTGCAGCCCCACGCCCACCTGTGGAGTGAAGCTATATGGAAAACTAATGCTGTCAACTATGGAGACTGCTCTGGGCCCTCCCCCTTCTCTCTGTTTCTCTCTGTCAGTCTCTCTCTCTGTCAAAAAACAATAAAAATAAATCTTAAAAAATATATATTCACACTAAACCTTAAGCGAATGTTGAAAATAGTATTAAGAGGATCACTAAAGCTAAGTTTCATCCTTAAGAATTTATTAAACAAAGTAAACAAAGTTTCTTTTCCATGGCCTTCAAGGACTCACGGCACTACTAGAGACAAAGACCAAGGCCTTATCATGGTAAAGAGTCTAAGAAAACTTCTTAAATAGCTGTGACCCCAGAGGTCCAGCCTTCACAGCAGAAGTGAGGTAAAGGTATTGCTCTTAGATATCATAAGAAAAATATAGTTTCAAATGGATTTTTTAGCCTAAATTTACATATGGTAGTACTCTAAAAATCTCAAGCCAAGAATTGAATTTGTGGTCTCAAACTGAGATATACACACCAATGCCACACAGAGGCAAATAGAAATATTCCCGTGAGCAGCTACCTTTATCTGGACTGAATTATTTCCCACAGAGGAGATTGTAAGAAACATAAGATCATAGTTCAAAATTACATAACCCACCCAAACACCAAAGACATTTTTAAAAAGCATAAAAATAACAGGAATGGATTTATAAATATAAAATACTGAATAAATACACTAAATATATTTTAAAATAAAATGAATACTAAAATATGAATAGAAAGATAATAGCATATTAAAGGAAATGACCAAGCAGATTTGAAAAGAAGCCAAAGAACTTAGAAATAAAAACATAATTAAAAATTTAATTGTAGCACATAGACTTAATAACAGATTAGGGATACATCAGTGAAATGATAAAGAGTATAAGGGTAACCCCTAAAAAATCTATGATTCCTAAGGTCCAATCTTCATAGGAAACACAAAGTTAAAAACATAAGTAAAGCACAACCACCACAAAGAACAGCTTTCACAAAATTTTATAGCCTACTTTAATTTATACAACTTGAGTGCTCTGAGAAATTCAAGCAAAAATTTGAGTTTACAGAAACATATGCTGAAGAAGAGAAATATTAAAGTCTGGTCAATATTTGAAAAGCAAATTTTTGAGAATTATCTGATATGAATGAAAGATATCAACCCACATATTCAATAATCCCCAA
This sequence comes from Craseonycteris thonglongyai, assembly GCA_004027555.1. Lineage (NCBI taxonomy): Eukaryota > Metazoa > Chordata > Mammalia > Chiroptera > Craseonycteridae > Craseonycteris > Craseonycteris thonglongyai. The sequence goes on from PVKE010026775.1 coordinate 14,988, forward strand.
AATGCCCAAGTCAGAAAAATGCAAAGAATTCCTCACCTAGATTCAGCACAATGAGACTACAGAACACCAAAGATAAAAGGAAATACTTTTATAAGAATTGAAAAGTTGGGGAAGCCGAGATGGCTCAGTGGGTTAGGCGCTCACTTTGCAGCGCCGGGGACCAGGGATCGAATCCCAGCCCCGGCCCTTACGGAACCATATGCTGAACTGGGAGCTCCCCTGGTTCAGTTCTCTCTCTGTCTCTGTATCTCTCTCTCTCTCTCTCTCTCTCTCTCTCTCTCTCTCTCTCTGTCCAAAATAAATATATAAATAAATAAACGAATTGAAAAGTCAAATTATTTTCCAAAGAGTAAAGTACAGAGTGATAGGTGACTTAAAATGAGAATTAATTGAAATTATATATTCAATGTAATAGGGAAAATAATTGTGAACAATGAATTCAATGTAATTTTTACAGTAGTAATAGTAATAATATGTTATGAATTTAGAAAACACACACTGAAAACTTGATACCAAAATCAAATATGATGTAATACATGATATTAGAATTTAAGCAGTACCAAGTTCTAATATTTTTGGAAAGCTAAAGTTAATGCTTAATATTAGATGGTTATATATTAGTGATTAAATTATCTAGTTTATTCACTAAAAATATTATAGTGATTAGAAGCACAGAACCATGTTGCTGATCAGTGTAGTTAAATGAGAAATAATTAACAAAAAGATAATTAGAATAACTACATGTTAACAGTTTTAAAATGCACACCTTTTAGTAATCACAATTCAAAAAGGAAACAAAATTTATAATATATTTAAATCCAAATGTAGTAAAATATTATATATTATTATTGTGGAGTCTAATTTAAACAGTATTGACAAAGGAATTTATAATTATATGTTTATTTCATAAAGAAGTCATGTGATCAAGCAAAAAATTATAGAAAAATAATATAAGGATAAGCCTTAAGAAAATAAGAAAGTTATTTTGAAGATAAAACACAGTAGTTAGTGAAAGAAAATACACATACTATAGAATGAATCAATAAAGCAATTTCTTACTTTTCAAAACAATAATAAATCAATCATCTGGCAAAAAATTGTTTAAATGTAGATAAGTCACAAAAAAATAGACTTTACACAGATTGTAGTATTTTATGTATATGAGTAAATTTTAAAACTAAGATTAAATGGGAAAATTTACTAGAAAAGTTTAACAATTAAACTGCCGATAGATGAAATAAAATACCTTAAGAGTTTTAAACCCTGTAATGAAATAAAATTTAAAGAAAAATTATTCCTCTACTAAAAATTCTAATCCTCGACAGTTTTACCAGTGAGTTCTACAAAGCAGGTAAGGACCAAATAATTAAAATCTTAAAAATCTATCAGAGTGTATAGTAAAAAACAAGAACATTATCAGACTAGAACATCTTGGATATACATCCAGACAAAAACAGTATGAGAAAGGGAATCTCATAATTACAGATGCATAAATCTAAATAAATAAGCAGATTAAACCTAGCAATGTGTGAAAAATTATGACTGAGTTAGATTATCCTAGGAATATATGGTTGTCTTTATATTTGAACACAAATTATTATAATTCATTACATTTATAAAGTAAAGAGAAATAATATATAATTATGTCTATTGCTTTGAAAAATTTATAAAAATTATTTAATAATTTAGGTATTATGCATAATTTTATTTTTAAAAGCAAAACAAAACCTCTTAGCAGACAAGAAATATAACAGGGAAGCCGGGATGGCTCAGTGGGTTAGGCACTCACTTTGCCTCCCTGGGGACTGAGGATCAAATCCCGGCCCCAGCCCGTGTGGACCCATATGCTGAACTGGGGAGTGCCCCCAGCTCAGTTCTCACCAGGCGAGACCCCGGCCCACCTGTGGAATGAAACTATGTGGAAAAACCAATGATGTGCAACTATGGAGTCTGTTCTGAGCCCTCCCCCTCTCTCTGTTTCTGACTGTATCTCTCTCTCTCTCTCTCTCTCTGTCAAAAACAATAAATAAATCTTAAAAAAAAAAAAAAGAAAGAAACGAAATAGAAGGAACTTTCTTGACTAGATAAAGGTAGTTTGGAGGAGGTAAAAAAAAAACAACCCTATAGTAAATATTACTCTTAATAGTAAAATAATAAAAGCTATCTCTACAGCAATAAGAATAAGACAATATTGCCTGTTATCATCATTTCTATTAATGATTGTACTTTCCTGCCAGCACAGTAAGGCAATAAATAGTAATCAAAGTATATATTGGATATAAAAAAATAAATAAAATTTTCTTTATATATATATATATTTTTCTATCTGCAAACCTACAAAAATCAACAGATATATAATTAGAATTGATTAGAAAGCACATTTAGCAAGCTTGCAAAATACAAGATAGCATACAAAGATAAATTATGCTTTCTACACCCCAGCTACTAATTTAGAATATACAATGTTTTTAAATGCTGTTTAAATATATAAAGTCTGAGGAATAAATATAACAAAAATCTATAAAAATTTTACAGAGAACATTACAAAATTTATTTAAAAACTAAGAAAACATATCAATAGAGAGATGTTCAGCTATTGGAGGATTTAATATCATAAAGTTGTCAAATTTCCCTAAATTTATCAATAAAATTCTAAACAATCTTTAAATAAATATTTTTAAGCAGACGTTGACAAGCTGACTAAAAATGGGAGACCAAAGGGCTGAGAATTTCTAAGACTCTTAAAAAACAAATTGAAATGAATCTTACTAGATATCAAAAATTATTTTTAAATTATTGAAATTAAGACATTTGTTGGTATTGCCACAGAGACTGAAAAATAGTCCAGTCAAACAAAATACCCCAGAAAAAGTCCCACACATTCATGGAAACTTGATTTGTGACAACGGTGACTTTTCAGGTCAATGGTAAAAATATGGAACTTCAATAATTTTTGTTGGGACAATTGATTATACACATGAAAAAAATAAGCAAAACTGGATTTTTGTCCCATACCCTTCACAAAAATAAATCATGTGCTATGAGAGTCCTAAGTATGAAAAACAAAACTACAAACATTTAAAAGATAATATAGGAGACTATTTTATAAACTCATGAAAAAAATCACTTTTTAGCCCTTCAACCCTGTATAAAAAGTGCCACCAATACAAACTAGAATTGAAAATTGAACCACATTTAATTTAAACAGGTCTGTTTAAAAAAAAAAAAAAAGACACCATTGGGGAAGCCAGGATGGCTCAGTGGGTTGAGAGCTCACTTTCCAGCCCTGGGGACTGAGGATTGAATCCCAGCCCTGGCCCACGTGGACCCATGTGCTGAGCTGGGGAGTGCCTCCAGTTTGGTTCTCACTGGGGAGAGACCCCAGCCCAGGTAGTTCCTACCCTGTGCAGCCCCACGCTCACCTGTGGAATGAAACTATGTGAAAAAACCAATGATGTGCAACTATGGAGACTGTTCTGGGCCCTCCCCCTTCTCTCTGTCTCTGTCTCTCTGTCTCTCTCTCTCTCTCTGTCATAAACAATAATAAATAAATAAATAAATAAATAAAAAGACACCAACCAGAGAAAATGTTTTTAACATACAGTATACTGTATAAAAAAAGTACAAGGATCTAGAATTTCCAAAGAATATCTGCTAATAAATAAGAAAACACAGCAATAAAAAGGGGCAAAGAATTAAACAGACATTTCACAAAAGAAGAAAAGTTAATAGATTATAAACAAATAAAAAAGTGGAAAAATACATTATTTTTTCAGAGAAATGTTGATTAAAACTACAGTGAGATAGCATTACATACCCACTAGATTGGCAAAAACATGATCAGACAATACCAATTGCTGATGGGCATGTGATGCAAACAAATATTTACACATGTATAAACTACTGTGGGTGTGTAAATTTGAGAGTATAAATAAACAAAAAATTGAAAATGAACATTGAGAATGCTGATAATAGCGACAAAAATCATAGGTCTCATAAGCTTAATTTCAGAAAGTTCTAATGCAGCCATTTCTCAAATGGTTAGTTTGAATAGCTGTCACAAAGAAACATCTTGTTCCTCATTTCCTATTTTCTTAATACTGGAAAACAATTGAGATTATTTAGCAAATTTGAAGATACACATTGATTTTGACTGAGAAATCCCATTTCGAGGTTTAAATCCTAACAAACACTAATATATGCACATCAGAATAACATTTATAATAGCAAATGCCCATTGAAAATATGATAAATAAACCAGGGTGTGGTCATACAATGGAGCACCAGAAAGCAATGGAAAGTCAATTCATTACATTTACTTGCATCAATGTCTAAATCTTTGAAACTTAGTACTGAGAGAAAAAAAAGGAAGTCACTGAATGTACACAAAATTATTCGATCTATGGAAATCAAAGGCAACATGCAAAAGTCAGTAATGAAGTTTAATGTTGGAAAATATGGTTAAAAATATAAAGGAAGGCAAGAAAATGATAAACACAGATTCAGAATAGTGATTTTCCCTGAGTTATATGGGAATGGAATGAATTCATAAAAAGGAACACAGGAGAGTTCAAAGGAATGACAATGTAAGCATCCTTTGAATAATGATTATTTGCACATTACCTATATTTTATATAAGTGGCAATTAATTTACTTTTTGGCTAGAAAATATTGATGTAAAACTTAGAGGAGAAGGAAAAATTTACCATTTGTTTTAGTAATTTTCTTAACATTAGATGATTTCAGCATAGGCAAGCCAAATATTGCTTGCATTCTACTCTATTTTATAAAGCCCTTGAAAGTATCAATATAAAGTGAATGGTTTCATTAATCATTACATATTCAATTCAATTGAATTTGAAGGTAGTATTTTACAAAGTCAACATAGAATTCAAAATTAAAGAAGATTCAATAATGCATCAGTTTCTCTACCTCATCAAACACTGAAAACAATTTAAACAAAATCTTTAGTCTTTACTTGGACCTGTCCCTGAATTCTACTTTTTTATAATACTTACACTTAGTAAATGATAAACTAGGACCCAAATACTATATAAAAATGTCCACACAATGGTTAAATGTTTATCAATGTATATGTTAATTCAACAAATATTTATTGGGTACCTATTATATGCAAGGTAATATGTCTAGTGCTGTGTAATTCCCCAAAATACAGAAGATACTCAAATCTGCCGTAACTTAAAATTTCTAAATAATCTCCATGTCAGTCAGTCTCTCTCCCTCTCTCTCAAAGCAAACCCATTCCAACCATCTTCCTTGTGGCTCCCAGACCCATATTTCTACTGTGCAGAGCCCACACAGTACCCTATGTATGATAAAAATTTCAAATGGATTTCTGTAATCATTCTTTTCCTTGCAGGCCTCTAATGGTCCCCAGCACATTCAGAGCCCATACACTTAAATGCCTACCATGTCCAGACAGGTCATTTAGATGAGCAAAGCCTGCCAGAAGGAATGAAAAAAGACAGACAGCAGAAGCCGTATATAGAAAAGTCAGCAGCAAATCTGTTGGAGCCAAGTATTGCCTCATAAAAACCAAGGCTTATGTTGTTCTTAAGAAAAGCATGAAATCTTTGTTTTATTGAATTTATCTCACTATGTGATTCATTTTCAAAAGAATAAAAAGACCTCCTGACCTACAAAGTAAAGTACAATCCTCTTGACATAGCATTCAGGGCTTTTCAAATTCTGTTTTCAAATTAACTTCCTCATGTATCTTCTCACATGCTATGTTCTGCAGCCATTCTTCCTACACACACCATGTTCTTTGGCAGTTCCAAGGTAGGTGCACATTTAGACTGTGGGTCAAGCTGTAATCCAAGTCCACTTTCCTCTGAGCACTGCACTCAAAGATAACTCCACTTGGAAGTCTTCCTTATCTACAGAACCAAGTGAGACATGGTTTACTATATCTGTCTCCTTTTCTTTGTTCATATACATACAGGCTGGCCCTGACTTTCATATTTTCACTTCTAAACAGCCAACACTTTCATGCATTATACATCGACATTCCAAAGTGCCTTTTGTATGCCAAATCCAGACTTTCATACATCAGCAGATCAACGAACATTTTGCACTAATGTGTGGTGGCACCGCCTGACAGCCAAGAGTTCTGCTTGGGCAGTCATGCCATCTTTGTCTGTAAGAGCAGGTTTTATGTAATTATTTGAATATTTTCTGCTCTTTGCCCTTATTATTTTGCCAAAATGAATAGAAAATGAACATTGCAAATGCTAATAATAGTGACAAAAATCATAGGTCTCATAAGTTTAATATAGTTGAAACAAAGATGAAATCATTAGACATTCCCATTATGGCACGTCTTAACCCCAATCAGACTCATTTGATATAAGCCCAGTGGTTCAATTATGAAGAAAAAAGTGTAAGATTAAGGATTCTGTACAAAATGCTAGAAATAAAATGTTGAAGATTGTGTTTAAATGGCAAGGTATAATTAGAGCTATATCATATATTTTAGATCTCAAGGGAAAAAGAAAATTCTGTATAACATATAAGTCTATTTTTTTTTATTTTACCATTATAACTCTATTATGTGGCTAAGGAAAGTATTATGTATGAATTCATGGATATTCAATAGGCTTTTTCACTGGAAATCAGAGTGTTTTATTATATCTTTAACCTTTGGATGCCCTCGATCTACTTGCCCCTCATTTGTTCACTCACTCACACACCATCCAGGGCAGCTATGAAATCTAGCCTTGCTCATCAACTATTCAGAAGCTACCAGTTCCAAAGTGGACACTTCAGTGGCCTTTGTGTCACCAACAGAGATGGAATTTAGAGCAAAGATGGCATATACCTATGGACCAGAGATAAGAATTCAATATTAGGAAGTGGGGAAAAAAGTTCTAACAATTTCTGATTATTTGTCAGTTACTAGATATATGAGAACTTTCCAGAAAGTATCAAGTCTTGTAACTGTTCTTGTTATGTTGACAGTGGCTGTATTTTTTATGGACAGCATATATATATATATATATATATATATATATATATTTACTCTATTTATCCTTATAGAAACTTGTTA
>PVKE010026776.1:0-22056 GCA_004027555.1 Craseonycteris thonglongyai
ATATATATATATATATATATATATATATATATATATATATATATATATATATAAAACCAACAAACAAAAAACCATTCAAATCTACCAAAAAATCCCAAACTCAAAGGGCCTGTGATTATTTGATTTCTGAATTATTCATAATGACCTTAATGTTCATCCCACTGGATTATATAAAATGTTCTGAGTAACTCGTTGTGGAAATGGTGGTTGCATAGTCAGTATGGTCTTTTGCATTGTACAATCAATTCAGATTTAGTATTGCCTCTGGTAATTTCAAGGATAAGTAAAATAAAATAAGTTAAAATGTCTTTTACATCATCAAACAGCATCTATCATATCAAATCCTTCCAGAACCTTATGAATGGAACATTCACATAAATCGTTCCCATCTGGCACATGTGGGCAGAGGGCCCACAGAGTCAGAAAGGAAGCAGAGATGTCTGGCTTAATCTGTCCTCCTCAGAGGCTTCCAAACACATTGCTTCATGGACCATGGAAAGGGTCCCATGATTACTTGATTTCAAAGTAAAAAATGAGTGTATGCTCTGAAGGGAATGGGCAAAAATGATGATAATAATCACAAATCCTTACATTTACATGTTGCTGACAAACATGATCTCATTGGAGCCTCATCAAATGCTTGTGAGGTAGGTCTTTCTTTTTAAAGAAGAAGGAATTGAATTCAAAATGGAGGAAATATAATTAAAAAGTCACTGGAAGAAAAGCCTATCTGATTTTGTAAGGCAAAGCAGTTAAGTGACAAACACTAATTCCCTTGAAGCTGATGTAACTTTTCTCCCTGTCTAATGCAAGTGATGCAGCTTCTCTGCTGAGAGAGAAGATGTCCAAGTGTTTAATTTTCCAGTGAGGAGTAAATAACTGAGGAAATCATACTGACTTAATTTTTAGCATGGGGACATTCAAATTCAACTAATTTTTTTTTGTGTGTGTGTGTGTGTGTGTTTTACTAGTTATTTAATAGTATTAATATCCATTTTTTGAGCACTTCTGTTTTCTGGACACTGCCAACTGCTTTATAACAAATAATCAGAGTAAATCTAAAAGGTAGTAATACACACCCCCAGTCTGTTTCACCAGCTTCATAGAAATAATGGGCAAAATAGCTCGTATTTTCCAAATTCATCGCTGTAGCACCGAGGTATCGAGAAGCTCACTTTGATCCTTTGACATTTTATCCCCATAGCTCTGTTCTCCATTCTCACCATCCTTTACAATTGTTCCAGAATCCTGAAGGCCTATTTGAAGAAGATCAGTTCAATTCTCACAGGGCAGGCAGCAAGAGAAAATTGCCAGGCTTCCTCAGTCCCCAAGCACCAATGTTTTGGTCCTAACCTCATGGTGTCTCTTTTGGTAGACACTGGTTCTGAGTGGTCTCATGTGCAGACATCTATTATGTGGCCCAGCTCTTGTTGACCCAGGTGTTTGTTCAGCCTGTGGTCTTGCCCATGTTTGATTTGTAGGGCACTGTTCATGCTCATAGTTCATAGTTGATCAACATGCCTCATGTTACGTATGATACCATGTCAGGAAGACTAGATAGCGGATGTGGAAAGATTTCCAGACCCAACCACAAATTTGGTTGGGTCAACCTTTCCTCTAAAATCTTGGGGCCTTATGCTAAACCTGGATCACTAGTGTGGACTCCCTCCTCCCTCCTGGTGAGTTCTCCTCACCTCTCGTTGGGATCTCCACCTTCCAGTAGACCTTGGTCAGGGCCGCCCTGTGCTAGCTCATAGGTTTCGTTCCTCAGTTTTTAGGGAGGGGGGTTGTTAATTTATTCTTGTATTCATTCATCCATGCAGCATATATTTATTACATACTTATGGTGCTCCAAGTGCTGTTCTCATCAGTGAAGAATAGAATCTCTGTATTTATTGACATATTTTAAGCAAAGCTGAAAAACAAATTAAATAAAAAATTAAATACATGGAATGTCAGATTATCATGCATGTTATAGAGAATAATAAAGCAGGTGTTGGAGGAAAAAAGGGAGGACCGGTGGTAGTTACTGTTTTAAATAGAGTGGCCAGTGCAAAACTTGTTGATAAGGAGATATTTGTGAAATGCTTGAAAAGGTGGAAGGAGATAATGCAGCTTCCTGGGGAAAGGGCAGTCCACACAGAGGAAACAGAGAACAGAAGCCCTGTGGTGAGATGGTGCGATGTGTGTTCTAGAAAGAGCAAGGAAGCCAGGTAGCTAGAGCAAAGTGAGAGAGTGTGAGAAGTAGATGAGATGAAAGAAGTAATGGAAAAACAATAAATAAAGAGGTAACGGGAGGTATTAGGGACCAGATTGTAGGCCTGGGTAAACATTATAAGGATTTTGGACATTTCTCAGAGTGAATTTGGGAAGACACTGGAGGGAGCTGAGCCCAGAAAAGATATAATCTAACTGAAATGTTGACAAGGTCCCATTAGATTCTGGTAGAAAATAAGATGCAAGAGGATGTAAATGATAACACAGCAGCAGCAACAACAACAAAAAGTAGGCTTAGCATTCAACACAGTGGGTTGAAGATGTGCATTTATCTCAGATCTCTCCTGAAATCCACTAAAATGACAGCATATAAATAACATAATTATAAACTCAAAAGTGGGGAGAAAGAAGAAGAGAGGGAGGGAGATAGAGAGAAACTGTTTCAGCAGTCAAGATACATATATAAGGATGCTGGGATAGCGCAACAGGTTGAGCACTTGCTTTGCAGCCGTGTGGTCTGGGGGTCAAATCTCGGGCCCTGGCCTGTGCAAACCCATATGCTGAACTGTGGCGCAGCTGGTGACTGCCGGGATGGCTCAGTAGTAAAGGTTCTCGCCTTCCATGTAGCCCCCAGGTGGGTTCCTGCCCCCTATGGTCCCACATCCACTTGTGTGGCATGAAATTATGTCACGACAAATGATATACAACTATGGAGACTACTCTGGGCCCTCCTCCCTTTTCTGTCTCTCTCATTTTTTCTCAAAACAATAAAATAAATTATATATATATATATATATATATATATATATATATATATATATATATATATATATATATATATATATACCTTGTCTGGAAAGTATTCAGCTGTGTAATACAAAAAATAGAGGCATTTATGGCTGTATATTTTTCTGGACAGCCCTTGAACATCTAAGATCTATCTCAATATCTATCTCAGAGCAGGGTTACCAGTCACACTGTTCTTGGCAGTGAACAGAGCAGTTTCTGCTTTCATTAACTTATATTTTGAGGCTAAGTGGAAAATAATTTTTAAAATGTATATTTTAAAAATAAATTTAAAAAATTTTAATAATAAAAAAAATCTTGTGGCTCAATGTAGATCTTGCAACTGAGCATCTTGCCGAAGAGGAAACATATCAGGAAGCCTGTTCTCTCCAGAGGGACTCATAAGTTGGAGGTAGCAGTTTTCTCAGAAGGTTGGTTTTGCAGCAAGGAAGAAAATTGAAAATGGGATATTGATTAACAGACTCCATAGGGAGCAAATCGATGCCTACGTTCCTTTTTTTATCTCCAAAGGAAAGCACGGGTTTCCTCTTTAGAGACATGATACCTGAAAGAAACAGGGACATCGGGCACCTCAGGAAGCGGAAGTGATAAGAGGGAATTAAATGAAAGTCTACATGCTGAATGGTGAGTCCCACCACCTGCTTTCTCTTGCCCTGCTTCCAAAAAGCTGCAGCTGTAGCCTCACCCCCAGCCCAAAGTGTGAAGGATTAGTGTCTGGAAGAAACGTTACTGTCCAAGAAAAAGACCTATAAGAGGGGTAAGCCCTCCCCAAACCCTGGAATTACCTTCTGGAGAGCGGGCCCCTTGTAGTACATACAGGTTTCCCCCGCTAGGTGAGTGTTCTAGGAGCCCATCTGCGTCCATGTTCCAGCTGGCGTTGCTGTGAGAGGCTGTGTTTGGCTTTAGAAAATTTTTATAAAGATTCTTTCGACGTGTTTGCCCATCTCATGAAGGGTGATTTACACAAACGATATGTGGCATGACAATGTACCTGCCCACTGCCCACACCATGCTGAATGTTTACTAGTTTTGGACCAAAAAATGGAGTGATTCTCATGCCCCGCCCTCCCTAGTCACTCTGTCTCACCCCAGGCACCTTTTTTGCTGTGGTTTCCCTGAATGGCTTTTTTTTGTTTGTTTCACTGTATGAAAAAAGTCCTCAAAGGGAAGTGTTTGCCAGTGTGGAAGAGATGAAACAAAAAAAAGATGAAACAAAAAATGGCAAAAGCACCAAAAGGCATCAAAATCAATGAGTTCAAAAACTGTTTCGAGCAGTGAAAAATGCACCTAAATGGACAAATTGCGTCAAACAGACAGTACTTTGAAGGTGACTAAAGTTTAAACAGAAGAATAAATATACAATTTTTTATAAATAAATTCTGATTTTTGAGGGGTCCTCCCTCGTAGATGCTGACTTTGGGGACCCCTGACAAACAATCTGGCAGCTGGCCCACTGTCTGATTGACCTGGAGGGGAGTCTAGCAGTCATGAAGCCCTCACTCAGGGAACTTCCACTGGGGGTATGTTTAGTGGCTTTGCCATATAGGCAAGTGCAGAGACCAGTGCCATGAGGGACAACTTCATGTAGAAGGCGACGCTTGAACTGGGTGAGAAGAGGGTGCGTTTCCATAGCCAATAATAGAGAGTGTCTCAAGGAGGGGGAAAAATAGAAATGGAAGGTGTGCCTTTGGGACAGTGAGGAGACCAGTTAACCCAGAAGGGAAAGGTGCATCCCACAGGAAGGAGCGGGGAAAGACAATTTGAGATGGATTTGGATGACTAAATAATAGAAAGCCCATAGGAAACCTGAGGAATTTATACTGGATGTAATTTAGAGTTCAATAGACAGTTATTGACGTTGTGCTTGTGTAGATGTTGGGGAGGAAAAAAAATGAGTCAGGCATGTTCCCTGCTCTAGGCAGCTCAACAGGCCCCATAAATAGCTAATGAAGCTTCAGCTAAGGAAGGTTCTGGACTATGTAAGCACCGTGAGAGGGACAGTTACCATGGCCACGCAGAGCAGGGCCTCGCTGAGGGTGGGAGGTCAGAGAAGGTGCCCTGGGCCTGAGAGGTAGAGATGTGCTAAGTGCTGAAGAATGTTGCCATGGGAGGTGGGGGAGGGTATTCCAGATTGAGAAAGCAATGTGAACACGGGGCAGGAAACATGAAGGAGTGTGAAGGCTCTTCACATGTTTAGCATCAGTGTCTCCCGGGGTGCGGGTGTGAAGGAACATCCTGAGGTAAGACTCCAGGGGCTCTAGGCTTCAAATCAAGAACAGCCAGGCATGCCTTTTCAGGAGTGAGTGGAAAACCCTGGAAGAATTTGTGGAAGAAGGATGACGGTTAGATTTTAGGAAGATGGCTCTTGTCTAAGTAAATTCTAGGAAGTGGATTTCAACAGGGCAAGATAAGGTGCAGAGATGGTTTGGGAGAAACTAAAATTACATAGTTGAGAGCTGGAATAAGAGAAGAGGTCACACCACCATGAGAACTTGCTAATTGACTAATGTGAGAAGTATGGTGGCTGTGTAGGGTGAACCTGTCTTCAAATCCTGACTCTGCCACTGACCTGTGTCTGTGTGACCTTAGGCAAGGTGGAGCATCATGGTTTGGTTTTGTTTTTAAGTTTATTTTATTGTTTTGAGAGAGAGAGAGAGAGAGAGAGAGAGAGACAGAGAGAGAGACAGAGAGAGAGAGACAGAGAGAAGCGGGAAGACCCAGAGAAGTCTCCATAGTTGTATGTCATTAGTTTTTGACATAGTTTCATTCCACACAGGTGGGCGTGAGACTGAGCAGGGTGGGATCTAGGCCAGGGGCCTCCCACATGGGAAGATCACCCTGGCAGGAACTGAACTTGGGGCCTTTCACATGGGACACACACCCCAGTTCAGCATACAGGTTCTCATGGACTGGGACTGGGACTCGATCCTCAGACCCCGGGCTGCAAAGCGAATGCTCAACCTGCTGAGCCATCCCAGCATCTCTGGAACATCATAATCTTGTGAGAGCCTCAGCCAACTTTCTTGACATTGTTGGCACAAGTTCTTTTTGTGTGCCACATTCAGCCCAGATCCCGAGTGCTCCTTACGTCTCTTCTTTCTTGAAATCCAGGCTTACTGGTATGCTGTCAGAGTCCTGCGGGTTTCTTATGAAGCCTTCCCTTTCTGTCTTCAAGAATCCTTTGTAACGAAATGCTGAGAACTGCATTTTTTCGTTTTCTTTTTGATGCTTTTTGATGCTATGCTCTAGACTATCTGGCCTCCATTCTTTAAACTCTTTTGAACTTGTTGATATGTGCTTTCTAGACCCCAGGATGCTGCAGTCCTGACTGCACGTTTTCCACTCTCTGCGTGACTCCTAGGTCCCTGAACACTAGTAGACATCAGCAGCGTGCACACTTTCTCTTCCCCACAGGTGAGATGACTGGGTCAAGGTGGGATGGCGTTACATCGGGAATGAGGACTCAGAGTAGTGAGCTTAGAAGGGCAGGAGAGGTGACTTCAGGGAATACCCAATGGGAGCTTGTAACAAAGCGGTGTACATATGCCAATGCATGTACACGTGCGTGCTACCCCAAGTGTGTGATGACACTGTGTCCAATGTGTGAGCTTGTGTAAATGGGGCTTCTTGTTTACTGATGCAGCGTTTGCCTGATAGGCTGAACGTCTACATTGGCCCATGTGTTCTCAAAGGTTAGTATGTATTCGTGACGTGAATAGCGCTCCCTTAGTCCAGGCATAGTTGTGCAGTGCACAACCTGAATGTATGTGCTGGAAGGGGTGGCTGGTATTTCAACACATCTAAGCAGGGGTCTTAACAAGTAAGCATTTGAGTGTATTTATGGAATATCTGTCTCTTCAGTGATGGCAGATCACATGGTAGATTAGCTTCGGCAGCTTGTGAAAAGCATACATGAGGCTCTTTTTTTTACCACTTGAATATCTTTGTAAAGTGTATTTTCTCATTGCATTAAGACATTTTCATAACTGAATAATACCAGAGACAATGACCCAGGCACCTGAGGAATAGCTGGCAATTTTAAATGTTAAGTCACAGCAATCAGAAAAGGCCCATCATTCCTAACAAAAAGAATGGCTACTTACTTTACACTACAGGGCTTTGCCCAGCCTCCTTGGCTGCGATATCTGTCTTGGACATTATTACTGAGTACGTTTTCCTCCGGGCCCTTTGGAGGGGCCACACCTCTCAGGTGCAGTCAGCTGCCTTCTGTAATGACTGTCAGTCTAGAACCATAAAATAGCTAATGACATATTGCTATTGGATATACTACTCAAGTCAGTGTGACTTTAATTATTTCCCCTGGGATGAGCTCAAGGGCTCAGAGATTCTCAGAAATCTTGGAAAAAGACTGTGACTTCATATGCAGCCAGGGTGTGATGGATCCCCAGTAGGGCTTAGCAGCTGTGGCCCATCCGCATCAAAGCTGTGATGTACACAGATGTTGCTATGGTGACCTCCGTAACTGAGAGGGTGTGGGAATTTAGGGATTCCCCGGGGGACACCGCAGTCCCTCTTACCAGGCCCCCACAACCTGGCATTCACAGACTTCCACATATAAGTTGTACCAATTAAGATCCCTAAAAATTGGGTCCCCTGGGACCCTGGTATGCAAATGCAACAGCATATGAACTTTAATGGAGGAACTTTTTTGTGTGAGCGCACATATGTGTATATATGCATATTATGAAAATGTGTTGGACATTTTATAGTATTTGTATTAATGCCTCACAAGGGAGAACATGATCCATATAACCGATCTCATCTACATTTTCTAGAACTGCAACAGTTTCCTTGGTTCCAGTTAAATAGCAGAAGCCTCAGTTCTTTTCTCTTGCACTCTGCTGTTACTTCTTTGAAATATTCTCAACTTTGTGGCTCAAATTTTCATAATAATTCGATTGGTTTGTTTAATAAGAATTATTGAATACTTACTCTGTGTATAGAATTGTGTTTTATGGTTGGACCTCATTTATAAAAAAAAGGTATAAAAGGAGAACTAACTTTGATTAAAGCCATAATATCTAGTGTTCATGTTATTTCATCATTTAAACTCTCTACATGAAAAGTCAAAAGGTCCAATTTAGTAATGTGGATATGCAGAAATAATATAAGT
Organism: Craseonycteris thonglongyai; assembly: GCA_004027555.1. Classification (NCBI taxonomy): domain Eukaryota; kingdom Metazoa; phylum Chordata; class Mammalia; order Chiroptera; family Craseonycteridae; genus Craseonycteris; species Craseonycteris thonglongyai. Next base: position 8,159 of record PVKE010026776.1, read on the forward strand.
CAATTTATGAAGTCTGCAAATGAAGAAAATTCTGGTTGACAATAAGTTGGTCTTCACACCTAGGTAATCAATTAATTAAAAAAAATACATCCATTCAACACATATTTATTAAATACATACTGTGGGAGGGTACATGACTTTGGCATACAATAATGGATTAAACAATTAGAGCCCCTGTTTTCATGAGCTTACAGTCTAGTGGAGGCGAGAGACAACAAATGCTTAAGTTAACATGAATATAAAATTGTAACTTAAAAAATACATGCAAGAATTAAACAGAACAATGCAATAAAGGATAGCTAGAAGGCTATTTAAATGTACATAAAATATTAAATGCACTTACATGTATGATTAAGAATATGGCAGAAAGACTTATCTCTGGGTGGAGGAGAAAGGAAATTGTGTGCTTATATATTACATGTGACTGGTTAAAATCGTAGTCATTTGTGTTCAGGGCCTGAGGATTTAGTACTTGCATGATGTAGGAAGATGAGGAAAGAGAAGCATCAATCTTTGGTTTCTTCTAAGACTGAAATGAATTTTATTTTCTCAACCTGGGGATGAGAAGACTATAAGGGTGGGGATGGTAGAGTTGAAGACGAGACTTCCCTTATTAAAGATGCTGGAGAGTGAACATGTAGGTTTTTTTTTTTTTATTGTTTGTTTTTGGTGCAGGTGATTCCTAGGGGGGGGGGAAATTAAGAGAAGAGAAGCTGACATTTATCAAACACCTACCATGTGCCAGTCTTTTTATACGTCATTTCATTTATATGTGAGTATTGTTTCTATTTGGGAAATTAGGAAATCCAGGCAGAAGAGATTATTTGCTCAAATTTCTACAGCCAGTGAGTAAAGAATCTGGAATTCATCCTGGTCTGACTTCATAACTTTCTAGTGTATGTTACTTTTCACCACCTCTCTGCTCTTTAAGCCACAAATAGGTACAATCTCCACTTATAATTTACACAGACCAATTTCATTGGTGTCTTTTTCATAAAACATTTTATTTACAGTTGTGCATTTCTCTTTAGTAAAATATTATGTACTATAAATACAGGGTTCAGCAGAAGTAGCGTTAAGCTGCAGTGCTAACCATCCCATAAAAAAGGGACATTACTTCTGCCAGCCTCTGTATTTATCATAACTATTTTAAAATGTTCTTAGAAAATTACTTAGGAAGTAAAATGTAGAGAAAGACCATATTCATGAGTTAGACAATTTGTATTGTAACTATATTAATTTGCCCAAGATTAACCTATAAATTCAATTTAAATCCAAGTACAATACTACTAGGACTTATTTGGGAAAAATTAAAATTTATATGGATGAATAAAGGTCTTCAAATAACTAAGAAAAATTAAAAAGCAGAGGTTTACTTTTTGAGTAATATTTTATAAGTAGTATGAAATAAGTCCAGAAACATATTTATGTTCACATAGATATTTATTATGTATCAGGAATAATATCATAAATCATGACAAATTAACTATATGGGGACAAATAAATAAATTTGGATTTCTCACACAGCATTTAAAAAATGGATTCAAGATTTAATTATGAAAGATAAAAATGCAAAACTCTTATTGCTTTCATGGTAGATAAAGCTTTCTTAAATAAGACCTCAGAATTTCAAATACTGAAGACAAAAAGAGCAAAACAAAATGAAACAAAAACACCTGAAAACAAAACCAAAAAGTCAGTGAGTGTGACTAAATATAGCAAAATTAAATAAATATTTTTGTACAATGAGAGACCAACCACATAGACAATTAGCATCTGTGTAACAGATTGGAAGAAAATATTTCTAATACTGACAAGAGATTAATATTTAGTATGTGTAAGAAACTATGTAAATCAACAAAAAGGAATAAAATTTTAAAGAAAAATGACAGAGGATATGAAGAGGCAACTTATAAAGTAGGGAACTGAATAGAAGATAAATATATAAAAAACTGCTCCAATTCACTATTAATTAAGAAAATGCTAATTAAATAGCAAAATATATGTCACTCTACACCCATAATTTTGCCAAGAATTAGAAAGTTAGATAATAGTAATATTTGGCAAAGATGTGGAGAAAATACTGTCCTCGTGCATGGTGATGGGAGTGACAGATTGTGCAGGCATTCTGAGAGCAATCTCGAAGTAGTTAGGACAACTCTCTGCGGAAACACCTACAAACCCAAAGATCTCACATCTGGATATACTCATATATCCCAAAGAAATCCCTCACGCATATCTACAATTCCACTCCTAGCAATGTACAAGACAAAAATGTTGTTTACCAAAAGATTTGCATAAGAATGTTAATATAGACACTATGCATAATAACTAAAGCTCTAAACTCATGAAATTTATTTATTTATAAATAAAGATAAAATGAATTACGGTATAGCCTCCAGCTGAAGCCCCCTCAGGACCTACAAAAGCCTTGGAGCTGAGGCTAAACTCTTTATGGACAACCTCCAGTTAGTGGGGTTCCTAGGGCCTCGCAGTTCTGCCCAGTGGGCTTGGAAGGACCCATTGTGTTTGTAGAGATCTGTTAGACCTGCATCGTCTTAGACTGAAGCTCTCCTTGTCTAATCCTGCTTCCTCTTCCCTTTTCTCTACAGGTGATGGGTCCACCTTGTGGTTGAAAGGCTTTTCCTACCCAGCCTTGCTTCTTCCCTTTGTCTGTGTGGTGGTGAGTTAGAAACACGGGGGAGTGAGAGCCTGTCCTTGCTTCTGCCCCAGCCTTCACAGCTGTGAGAAATAAACATCGTTGTTTGTAAGCCAGCCAGTTTATGGTATTTTTGCGATTGTTGCCCACACAGACTAAGGCATCTTTCAAGGGCATCCTCCCCTTCCCCACTTTTCCAACGAACCTCTTGAATTTCTAAATCTGCCTCAGTGCCTACTGCCTGGAGAACTAAACTGACATTTCTTTCTAGTGACTAAACAGTATGTCTACTGGATTTTATGTCTTTCTCTGTGGGACAGTGCTGGATCAGCACCATCACCAAAAACAACACAAAATGACAACAAAACAAAAACCAACTCAAATACTTTTTTAAGGTTCCATCTCTTTTTATATATATATTATTTTTTATTTAATTTTTATTTTTTTATTGTTTGAGAGAAGGTGAGAGAGAGAGAGAGAGAGAAAGAGAGAGGGAGAGAGAGAGGAGGGGAGGGCCCAGAGCAGTCTCCATAGTTGTACATCACTAGTTGTGACATGGTTTCATTCCATGCAGGTGGATGTGAGACCATGTAGGGTGAGAACCAAACCAGGGAGCTCCTGCATGGGAGGTGAGTTCCTTTGCTGCTGAGCCATCCTGGTGGTTACCAGTTTCACTGCAGTTCAGAATATGGGTTTGCATGGGCTGGGGCTGGGAATTGAACATTGAACCTTATGATTGTGAAGCAAGTGTTCAACCACTGAGTTATCCCAGCATCATCTTTAAGTTTCATCTTATTCACCTTACTTTTCCAATCGTCTTGACAATATTATCCATCTTCATTTTGATATATTCTCGTAACAAATGACAATTCTCAAAATTATAAGTGTTTTACTTATAATTTGGGGAGGTTGTGTCTGGTGGGTCTCACTTTCATGCTGTTAATATCATCAATGACTTGTAGGAAGTCACTCTGGGTGGGAGAAGAGTGAGGTGGTGTAGTGTCAGGGCAGCTGTGAGTCCTGACTCCGTAACCCACTGTTATCACCTACTGTGGGTGAGGCCGTGAAAGAGTTACTTTACGTCTTGGAACTCCAGTTTCTATCTTCTATGAAGGGAGGGTAATACATTATAATTTATAATGTTGTTGAGAAAAATGAAGAGCTATATATCTAACAGTGGTTGGCAGACTACCATTACTATGACTCTGGGAAGGCTTTAGGATAACGCTGATTTCATCCAGGATGCGCTGCTTCTGGTAACATTCAGTTATAGCCTGTTACCATCTAATTTTGTACTAAACATTTTTGGAATTTTACCTGTTTCATTTCTATCTCATTTTTGCAGCTGAAAAACTTTATGCAACAAAAGAAAATGAAAAAGCCTTGATTTATTTGTTTTGCTATATTTTTATTATCATTTGCTTTTCCAAACTTAACCTAAAAAAAAGCACAAAATTTTACCCAGTGGTTACCTTTAAGGAAAACAACAGAAAAGGGATGGGATCAGAAAAGACACAGAGGTGGTGTCAAAAACTCTGTTAATATTTCATTTCACAAGTTTGGGGCAGGTACATGGTCATTCTTTTATTATTATTTTTAATTGTTCTTTATTTATTATAGATTATTACCTTACATTAAAGCTATTTGACATTAATTTTAAAAATTAAGAAGAATGAAAATCTAACCTAAGTTTAACTTGAGACTTTCATAACTGGGAGTTGCAGAGTTTGAACAAAATCTGGTTTGGCCAGAATAATAAAATTACTTATATGAGGTATTTGAGAGGCCCAGTTTCCTGCCTCTTCTTCACCTTTTGCCTTCTAGTTAGCTGCTAGAACTGCCCTGATTCCATCACCTGCTGCCCAGCAGTTTTATCACCATCTTTGGCAGTATGACTGCTTATGAAATATTCATGCAAGACCCACACTGCACCAGGCGTAGCTCCAGTCTGTGAAACTGTGCAGTTAGCTGCTTTAGATTTAGGAATAAGAAGCAAGAAAGCTTGAAGTGCGTTCTCTTCAGCAGGATTTTTCTTAATTCCCCCCTACAAACTCTGCATGCCATACACAAAACAACCAGGTGACAATCTCAGATGTCATGACCTGAATATGTCCCTGCAAAATGCATGTGCTGAAGTCCTAATCCACTGTGTGATGTTACTAGTAGGTGGGGACCTTTTGGAGGTGATTAGGGTTATATGAGGTCAGGAAGGTATGAAGGTGAACTCCCATGATGGAATTCATGCCTGTACAAAGAGATACAAGAGCACTCATAGAGATTTCTCTCTCTTCCCTTCCACCCACCTCCTCCCCACCCTTTGATATAACCAGGAAGAGGGCACTCACCAGGAATCAGTCAGACTTTATAAAACTTTAATCCCACTTGGCTTCCTCCTTCTGTCTACTTCAGACTAATCTTTCCAATGAGTGAAACCCTCTCCATCAACAGGTCAAGCTAAAGACACCCCCATGAGTCCAAATGCCCTTTGATAATAAAACAGTAGCAGGGAGTTCAGAGCAATAGCTCAGATCTTTAGCAATGTATCAATAGGAGTTAAAGGCAGTTAGAGATGAAAAGAAATCCTATACCCTCTCCTTAATAGCTGTAGTCCCAGAATCAGCAGTCTGCTTTCTAAACAGAAATGGGGAGGAGTGAAATAAAATAAGATGATGAAAAGAGTTCAGGAGAACCACAGAACCAGGAAAGAGATAAGATACGAAGCAGGGCAAGGGAAAATTTACCCTGTCTGCCTTGTTGCTTTTAAGCTGGGACATCAGTCTTCTGAACTTGGACTGAAACTACACCGTTGGCTCTCATGAATATCCAGCTGGCAAATATCAAATGATGGGAAATCTCAGACTCCATAATCATGTGAGCCAATTCTTTATAATAAATACTGTGGGTTCTGTTCCTCTGGAGAACCCAGACTAGTACAGTCTTATTCCATTCACCTTTATCCTGTATTTCTCTAGAACATGTGAATCCTCACAGGGAGGAATCCCATAGCTCAATAGTCATTCCCTTTGCTGCACACAGTAGCCACTCAATAAATGCAGACAAACTAGGATTTCCCAGCACAGATAAGCAGCAGGGAGGAGGCTCATCTCTCTTCGGTTGTGTGCTCTCTCTGGCAATATCACAGATTGCCAGGTGTCCTAACTCACTTCCTGCCTGAGGATTAGAAGATGGCTAGATTCTACAGGCTTAGGTTTAGGCAGACATGAACAGAAGAGTCTTCTATCTAAGGTAGTCTCTCCAAGTCTGTGGGACCACTGAGTCATACTCTGACCAGGGGCACTAGACAAATTCTAGCCTACTGGAAGTTCTGATCTCTCCATCATGGGCCTGAGGGGGCCCCAGAGGACTTGGACTCTTTGGCAAGGAGAATGATAAATTATATATTATAGAATTATAGATTTTAAACTCTGTAAGGAGAAATCTAGATTAAGTTTTGAGACAAGGAGGGCTAGTTGTATGTTAGTTGTGAAAAAAATTTTGTCTTGGAGTGTGAGAAGTTTTGTATTGAAAGACCAAATTTGCTGAGTAAGATGACTTCCTCAGAGAAATATTCATAATACAATCATGGTGAAATGCAGTCCCTCTCTATGTCTACCTAAATTTTTGTATGGGTTCTGTCACTGAAGAATAATTGTTAGCTCAAGTGTTCATGTAATAAGACTTACGTTGTTGTCATCTTAATTTTTTCATGACTATGGACTATTATATAACCTCATCCTGTTTTTTGTCATTCCAATATCCTCTTTTTGTTTCCAGGAAATATGGTCAGCTTACATAGAAGTTATTGACATATGTCAAGAACAGAGATTGCCGGTAAATACATGTGTGTAGCTAGCTGGGTAGAGTTATAGAATGCAATCCTGAGTGTAGGCGTTCATCATGAGTCATCCCAAGATGTGCCTCAGGTAGGTAGGAAGGTAGGTATCAGTGACAAGAGGATAACTGGTAATGTGAGTGGGGCTTCAAATCGCCTATGTCTACCTCCCACCCCCCCAGGGACCTCCTGGGCCCAGCTTTCAGAGTCAGATATTTTGGTTAAAATATCCCAAGAAAAGGGAGATAAGACCCCAACCAGAATTACTCAGTTTTTGGCACCTGCACAAACTGCTGGGGCCTGTCCTTGGCCTGGCCCTAACCTCATTATAATGTAATTATAATAAAATGAGCATTACAGTTTGACACCTTGCCCTGTGGGTTTTTCTCTATGCATTCTGGGTAAGGACATGTGAAAAAAGAATGCAGTTATATAACTTACACATGTCAATCCAATGACCTAATATGTCAAATGTCTGAGTCTGTACGCCATACACAAGGCTGGCTCAGAGCCAACACTAAAACTCAACCCAAACCCATTGGAGCCTTTGTCGCCTGACTTGGCCTATTTCTCTCTCGAAACATATTTCAATAAAGCCTTTCTCTGCTTTTCTTCGTTTTACTGATCTGTAATTCTTTACTGTGCTGCTGAGAAGAACCGAGCCCCTTGCCACTCCTGGCAGTGACTTCTCTATGTTATTTGGATTATTTTGAGCTAAAGGCAACCAAGATGCTACAGACTCAAGAGACTCTTCTGCTACCGCTTAACTTCCCTTGCCCCTACTACAAGATTACTAGAGATAACTTTTTTGACCTATCTATAAGGCAGGGCAATCTGCTAATCACTGAGCGTCTGCTCTTACTATTCTGCAATGACCTCCCTCCTCTCTGAAGCTCCAGTGCACCTTATGATGTTCAGTTGTAGGGCCGGAAAACTGCAAATAGTGCCAACAGGTCAGAGCCACCGTAGTGTGAGGAGTGTGGGGGGCACTGTCAACGGTCAGGCCTGCAGGAACGAAAGGGGGCTGGATTGTGAGTGTTTGTACACTGGCTAAGGAGTCTGGACGGACTTCGGCAGTGGGAACATAGTAAAGGGTATTCAGCGGGGTGGCAACATGTTTCTTCATTTGTTTATTTAGTATTTTGAACATGTTATCTGCCAAGCACTGTTTCCAGCATTAGGGGCATATCAATAAACTAACACAAACATCTCTGCCACTGAGGAGTTTATTTTCTATTGGTGGGAAACTATATTATCTCAGTAAATTACAGGCATGCCTCACTTAACAGATGAGTTCTGTCTCTATGACTACGTAGGTGGTTAAGCAAGCTGGTCGAAAAGTGTGGAGCTTAAAGGTAAGTTGTCTTGTGGTATGTCATGGTTCCATAGAATATATATATTTCAATAGATACCATGCAATACCACACTTATAAACAAAATATGTAGTCTTGTATAACTGAGAACGCTTTGTGTAGTGAATACTGACCAACTGTGGGAATAAGACAAAGGCTGATTCCTCAGACACAGACTGAGAAAGGAGACTCCCCACATTGGAAAACTGGTCGTAAGTCCAAGTGGTTGTTTAACAGGTAGGTTGGTAAGTGAGGACTGGCTGTGGATAGAATATAAATAAGCTATCAGTGCTCTGGAAAATTACGGCACAGGCTAAAGGACATGAGGAGTTCTGAGGTGGAGGAGGAGTTGCAATTTGAAGTAGGGTGGTCAAAGACTTGAAGGAACTAGGAGAGAAAATGGTATAGATTAGGGCGCGGAAGGAAGAAGATGTCACAGGCAGAAGGAATCTTTGGCCCAAAGGCCCTAAAGTGTGAGCAGGCTTGTCTTGCGTGAAGAATTTTTTTTTTATTGTTAAATTTATTGGGGTGACATTGATTGGTAACAATTAGATAGTTTCCGGATGTACAAGTCCACATCACATCACCTATACATCACATTATGTGCTCTTGTGTGAAGAAATTTGAAGAGGCCTGAGGGGCTGGAGTAAAGTAAACCAGGCGGTGTGGTGATGAAGATGGTGTCGGCCAAGTAATGGAAAGGAATCATACACTGTGTAGGGCCTTATAGACCTTTAATGACTCTGGCTTATATTTGCAGTGAGATGAGCAGCTAGAGAGAGGGCTAAAGAGAGACAGAGAGAGAGAGAGAGAAAGGAAAGGAGCGTAAGAATGTGCAGAAGAGTGGTGTGATCCAGCTTAAAATTCTAAAGAATTATGCAGCTACCGAGCTACACACAGACTGCAGGGTCAAGAGCAGAAGCAGAATGATCAAATAAGAGGCTACTGCAATAATCTACCATAGGCTTGGGCCAGAATAGTTGCAGTGGAAGAGATGGGAAGTGGTGGATTTTGAATATATCAAAATTTTTATTGTAGGATGATCAGTCTTGGCAGTGTAGAGAATACAATTTTACTTGGGGTTAACTTTACTGAGTGCTTACTACATATCAGATACTGAACACTTTCTATGTATTCACTTATTTGTTCCCCACAACAGGCCAATGAAAGAGGAGTCATTATTATTCTCCACTCTACGTGTGAGGAAACTGAAGCAGAGAAATCATATTAGAGCTGGGAAAATCAGTTGGAAAATCATTCAGGCACAAAATGAAAGGGTCCAAGTTAATGTAATTCATTAGAAAAGAAGTGGGAATCAGGCTGTGAAGTGGTGGGGTGGAAAAGGTAAATATTTTTCATCTTCACTTATTGTATTTCCTTATTTCTGAGCAGGGCATGCACAAGTGGTCATTAAGCTATTGTAGACGGCTTGACTCTCTTCTCTGGTCAGAAATGCTGTTGGAAACGTTTTCTCTGTAAAGCCATGAGAGACGCTTATTGTTTACTGACCTAACATTTTGATTCATGGGGGTGGGGTGGGGTGTTGTAGATGATAACAAAGGAGATATTTGAAAATAATTGCTGTGTAAGTATATTCTTAAACTGAGAGAGATGATGGAAATATAAAAATTGGGAGAGTTGAGGGTAGGTTCTTATAATACATGTTTTAATGTCTTTATCATATTTTCTTCTGCTAAGTAAATTTAGGAGGGAGGGGTGTAATTTCTTTCTTATCCCTGGGATGACAGGCAATGACAATTTGCAAATCTGGATTGACTTGAAATGGGTTTCATTAATGAAGTTGATAGCACTAAGGTGGTAGAAGGATATAGTGTGTTAGATGATAGGTGATATACTGGATGCAGTAACAAAAAACCTTGAATCTAGTTCTAATGTAGAAATTCGCATGATCAAACTTTATGCCTTATTTGTAAAACAAAGACAGTAAAAGACAGCAATAGGAATGGATGCTTCTAAGACTTTTTGAGGATGAAAAAGATGCTAGACACTTGAAAGGTATGTAATGAAAAAGTAAAATCTCAACTAATAAACATGTGAAGGGGCAGAATTAAAATAAAAAAAGACTTATTTACTTACTCTAGAAGATTTTTCTGTTGAATTCACCAATTTGATAGTTTTCCCAAAGAGAGGAATAGAGCGGTTAGAAGTTAATAAGATTTAGAAACGTCATGTGTCATCATAGCTGGACGTCTCAATAACAGCTTTTCAGTCTAGACCACTTTTCCAGTCTCACCCTTTATCTTCTTACAGCGTTGACTATAGTTAAAAATAAGCTTTTCTTTATATTTCTTTCTTCATGAGGATATTTATTCTGCTTAAGTACAATCTTATATTCATCCCACTGTGCTAAATCTCCATTTTGTGCCCTCAGGCTTTACACTTAAAATTATATCCCAGATCGCTGAAAGGTGGTGATTTGAGCTATGTTAAAATTTCACCTATGTAACTCACACTTAAATTATTTGATAATTGACATTAGCTTGTATTTGTTGACAGACTAAGGATGCGGAAATTGTTAAATTATATAATTTAGGAGACCAATAAATCGTGATTTGTAATAAGTAATTTCAGTATTTATTTTTCTATAATGAGCGGTCAAGAAATTTGAAGAATGAAGGGTAAGAAGGGTCAGAAGCACTATTGATTATTTTACCTTTTCAATGTATTCACCTTTAACTCTAATATACTTTTCAGATCTTTCAATGTTTATTTATACTCTTAGAGAAAAAAGTCTTTTGTTTTGTTTTTTTCTCAAAATATGCTGAAATTGCAGCTTTGACCTCTTTGTCGTCTGCAAATTTCTTTCCTCAAAGTGTTTTTTTTTTTTAATTTAATTTTTTTCATATTTGGGAACAAATAATAATCAGTCAGGGCCAGGCCTGGATGGTAGAGAGGGTACTTCAATGTTTGGAAGCCACAGTTGTAAAGAGTAGCCAACACAACGTTGCTCTTGTGCACGAGCTGTTGTGCAAAAGCAGCACCCCTTTGGTCCGTTTTCCTCTTCTTTTCTCCTTCACAGATTCTTTGAATTGTTTCAGCACACTTGAATGGTACTCTCCAGTTACTGTGACACCCTTATCCTTGTAATCGATCAGCACAATACCCACTGTATCCCCCAATAAACACTAGTCCTGTGATTTCCCAACCGATGGTGACACCTTGAACTTCTTAGGGGCTGCTGTGTCCTTTCCTTGTCACTGCATGGACTGCTGCTTTGATACAGACTCATCATGATGAACCCAAGTTTCCTCTCCAGTGACAATCTGGTTTAAAACTTCATCTTTGTTGCTTCTGCAGGGGTCCCAAAACTGTTATGAACACTTGAAGCATTGCTGTTTTTGAAGCAGTGTGAGTGTTCTCCGTACCCATCTTGCACTGACTTTTGACATCCTTAGATGCTGATGGAGAATATTCAGAATATTTGTAGGTGATACTTCCACCACTTCTGCCAGCTGCTTTTTATTCAAGCTAGCATCTTCCACTACAAGTGTTTAGTGTTCTTGACTATGTCTGAGGAAGTGGCCTCCACAGGATGTCCTGGATGAAGGTCCTCTCCAATCAAATCTCTGCCTTGCTTGAAAAGGCTGTGCCACTTGTAAACCATAAATCTCCCAGGGCAACAGCCCCTGTAAATCCTATCATCTCTTCCAAAATGGGTTGAAGTGTTTTCCCTTGTCTTGTGAGGAACGTAATGATGTCATGGAATCTTTTCTTTTATCCATACTTGGGGTTTTCTTCACATTTGATGTGAAAGAACACAAATGCAAGTGGGCTGATATTTGGCACATATACTAATAATAAGTTACACTATCAAACTGTGTGCATTAGTACTTCTACATCTCTAATAACTGCTTTATTTGGCATTTTTCTTGACCACTCACCCCTTATATTTCTATGTGAGCAGATGAGCATATAAATATTATGGACCACCATCCAAAAGTACTAGTTTTAAATTAAACTTTAAATTAAGTTGCAATTTAAAGATAGTCTAGAATATGAGAAATTCTTATCCATTTCTCTATTAATTTACCTTTTAAATTGTTTTTTTAAAATGTCTCATTTCATGGCAGATTTAACAGAAATGATTTCATAAGTGGCCATCTGGTCATTTTAAAACCACTTTGAGGGAAAGCTGGGATGGCTCAGTGGGTTAAGCGCTCACTTTGAAGCCCCGAGGACCCAAGATCAAATCCCGACTCTGGCTCAGGTGGACCCACATGCTGAACTGGGGTGTGCTTCTCGAATGCAGTGAGGCCCCCCAGTCCAGTTCAAAAATAAATAAAAATAAAATAAAATAAAAAATAAAAATAAAACCACGTTGAAGGAAGAAATTTTGATGTTGTTGTATTCACGTTTTAGGGCTGAAAATGTCTGTATAAGATCATCTAGTCTTGGAGTCTCAGAATCTCTAGATGAGGAATAAGACAAGACTATTTTAATTTCTTTTACATCACATAGCACATTTATTTCTAAGTGCAAGGGAAATCATATTTCCCAGGGGAATCTATTCTCTCATTAGAATTTTAGGCAGATTTTTTTTTTTTTTATATAATGAATCCAAATTCATCTGCCTCTAACCATTAGGTTCTTGTTGCAACTACTGGGCTGAGTAACATGAATATAATTCATTTTCCATGTGACAACACTTCAAATATTTGAAGAAATCTATCATGCAAGCTACCTTCTCTACCTCCTTTCTTGCCCCTGTCCTCGCTGCTTAAGGCTAAAACAACCCAGAAAGAATTGTTATTTATGAAATAGTGGCAAGAATCCTCCCCAGTCTGATTAAGTTTAGCAACCTATCATTTATTTGCTGCACGTTCTTCCCTTTTGGGATCACGCTAAATATATTTCCTTATTTTCAGCCTTTTGGAACTGATTTCATATAGATTAATAATAGCTCTTCCCCTCCCCCTCACCCTGTGTCTTGAAATATAATTCACATAAATCAAACACTTGAATTCATCAAAAGATTAGAGTACTCTTAAAATCTCTATACTCATCTTGGGTTTTTCTTTTTAATTGTTATTTTATTGTGGTGAAAAGACAAAATGAGATCAACCCTTTAACTAAGTTTCAAGTGTACAATATATTTTTGTTGAGTGTAGATACAATGTTGTGCAGCAGATATCAAGAATGTATTCATTTTGCTGAACTAAAACTTTATGCTGGTTGATAAATAACTCCTCATTTCTCCCCGCACCCAGCCCCTGGCAATCCCCGCGTCACTCACTGGTTCTATGAATTTAACTCTTTTAGCTTCCTCATATAAATGGAATCATGCAGTATTTGTCCTTCTGTGACTGGATTATGTCACTTAGCATAATGTCTTCAAGGATCATCCATGTTATTTTGTATTGCAGAAACCCACACATGTCAGAATGGCTTTTGTCAAAAAACAAAACAAAACAAACAAAACAAAACAAAACAAAAGGCAACAATTGTTAGCAAGAGTATGGATAAATTGGAACTCCTGCACACTGCTGGTGGGAATATGAAATAATAAAGCTACTATGGAAAACAATGTGGAGAGTCCTCAAAAAATTAAAGATATAGCTATCATATGATCCAGCATTCCCACTTCTGTATGTTTACTCAAAAGAGATATTAGCACTTCTAACTGTGTTCATTTCATTACCATTCACAGTAGCCAAGATATGAAAACAACCTAAATGTCCATTTACAGATGAATGGATAAAGAAATATGGCATGTACATATAATAAAATACTATTTAGCCTTTAAGAAGAAAATCCTACATTCACCTTGGGTATTGAAATCTCACCAGGCGCTCTTTCTTCCCACTTTGTTCTCCTTGGTAGAAAAATTAAATCACAGTAAAAGTGAAAAAAAAGATCATCTGCCCATTTTTTAATTGGATTGCTTGTTTTTTTCTTGTTGAGTTGTACACTTCTCTCAGGAAGACATACATATGGCCAACAGATATATGAAAAAATGCTCCACATCACTAGCAATTAGGGAGATGCAAATAAAAACCACAATGAGATACCATCTTACACCTGTTAGAATGGCTAT